>JAFVLL020025378.1:95183-206624 GCA_021397915.2 Tor tambroides | reverse complement strand
AAATAAATAAATGAATATAATTTAAATTAATAAATAAATTCTTTTTTGTAAAAAAAAAAAAAAAAAAAAACTTTATAAAGATTGGATTTTGTCAAAAACAGCTGTCAATAAAATAATAATGTTAATACAATAAAATTACAAAATTTGGGGATAGTCTTTATTTATGCAATATAGATTGCAGCTTATGATCAGTTCTATAATATGAAGCATCGGTCCTGCAGTTTCTTCTGGTCTCTTCCTTTCTAATGAGTTTGCGGGAAAAAGAAGCTGATGTGAACTTTCTTCTGCCACTCTGCTTTTATTGATTCGCTCGCTGGCTCGATTTCCTTCCGATCGAAAGCATAAGTTGAAATACCGGTTCATCTTCGTCCGAAGTGCTGAATCTCAAATCAAAATGCTACTTGGTTTGGCCAAAGAAAGAAAAAACAACTACTAAAGACTGTATCCATATCTTGGTGTGTTCATCAGCAGCCGCTGCATTAGCAAGCAAGCAGCTCGCGCAGCATTTTAACCATACAAATGCCTTCAGTCTCAGCGGAAGCCCAAAAACAGTTAGCATCGACCCAGCGCTCTTGTGCGTCAGAGGCATCATTCTTCCATGTCAAGGGTCCGATTCTGCAGTTCCTGACTGCAACAAACTACTCTGTGATAACGAGAGTGGCACTCGCGGAGCTGTATTCTTCATAAACCATGCAGCAGACAATCTCTTCAACTCTGACCTCAGATTTATGCAGTCGGCTTTAATGGAGGCGATCTTTCAGAAATGTTTCTGATATCAGAGCCTGTTAAAAGCCTCTCTCCATTAGGGCTGGCATTTTGATAAGCCACTCAAGGGCCTGTTGGACAGCACATGCTTCGTTAGAATGGCAGTCACTGCGGGACTTTTATTCGGCCGGGAGCTTAAAGTCCAAGATGTGACTGTAATGAAATGTGTGTTGATAAACAATGAAGATTTATAGCTGTTTATGTCTGCTGGTGATGGTTCAGAGTGGGTGTGTGATGGACAGTGTTATTGATGTCCTATATCTAGTTACCCTAATGGACATTATGAACTAAATGACGTCCAGAGTGTACATTTAATGAAACCATGAACTAGTCATTTTCATTTGGAATATCTTTCCACTCTTTTGTACTTACACTGTAAATACATTGGGTTTTTGTTAAATATTTGTCAAAAATATGCAAAAATATTGGTAGAAAACAGAAAATATGTTTACAGAAATATATATTTTGAAACTCATTTTAGCAAATTTTTACAAATATTTTGTAGTCACAGATGCTGTCCATGAACAATAGCTACATCTATTTGTTTCTTTAATTCATTGGGGGTTGATATATAATATGATATATAATATGAAAAAAGAAAAATGCTGTCAAAAGTAAATATTTTCTAAATTCTTTCCCTTTTTTTGGATTCAGTATAATTTATTAATATAAATGTCAATTACCTTATTGCATTTTCAAACTGTATAAATTGGTCTGAATATAAAATATTAACTATATTTTAAATACATTTTAATATATACAAAAAAAACCCATTGGCAAAAATACGTTTATGTAAATTTATATAGATATATATATTTTGAAATTTATTTTAGCAAATATTGTGTGTGTGTTTGTGTGTATATAGTGTATGTTCTTACTCAGTTTTGTTTTTCATCCATTGCGTGCTTAAATCAAGATACTTGAGATGCAAACTGACTTAAGACATTAAGTCTTTTTTTTTCCCCTAAAAATGTGTCAAAATAAAGAGAGGTTGTGCTTAAAACAAGTAAAAAAATTAACTTGCAAGGGTTAGTTCACCCCAAAATGAAAATTCTGTCATTCCTCACCCTCATGTCGTTCCAAACCTGTAAGACCTTCGTTCAGCTTCAGAACAAAAATTAAGATATTTTTGATGAAATCGGAGAGCTATCTGACCCGGGTGTGTCTCACTCATCTTGAAAAGTGAAGCTGCGGGCTCTTTGATCGCCCCCTGGTGGCTGGCTGCAGTACAGGTCATAAACCCCGCCCTCTCCATGTAAACGAATAGGACTTCAGTCAAAATAAAAAAATAAATTACACTTCCAATACAATTTTCCGAAATATGGTTTTAGTCATTTAAGGTAGTTGTTATCACGCTGATATATGTTCAATTGTTCGTATTTGTGATAAGTTTGATTTTAGATAGTAATTTGATGCTATAAAAACGGGGCGTGTCGTTATGGTTGACTGGGTCTGCGGGAGTTTGGGCGGCTCCACCTCACGACTCTACTGCGCAGACTCCGGCTCCAAACGAAGCTCTACTGCGCAGACTCTGGCTCCAAATGACGTCATTTACTCAAGATGGCAGCGGCCATACTGAGATGTACTATTTCTTAATAGTAAACACTGCTGTGCCACTGATCCATATTTGCTTATGTTTGGTTTCAGGATTTAATAGTGGTGTTTTAATTGGCTCGATAGGTGAGTAAGCTAAGATAGGAAAGCACAGTTACTACAAATACCAGGAAAAAAAAATAATGATCATTTTAGTACAAGCTCAGTTAGAAACCCAGTGATTCAGGTTAATGGAATTTCAGCCATTCGTGCTGCGAGTGTTGGAACTATAGTAACATTAGCATACTTGCGGCGTTTGTGGATTTATCATAGCCTGTGTTGTCTTGTTTTACTTCGTTTTAGGTTTTAGCGTTGCGCTACCATTGATTTATTATGCTTTTAATTACACTGCCTGTCCAAAGAGCCAAAATCATCCACATCTCAGTGTAAAAGATGATTTTGTTTAGTGTGAGATAAACTCCGAGTGAGAAATATATGAAGTTGGTCTTTAGCTAATAAAAATCTAAACCAAGCCAGTCACACAGCTGAATAATTTACGGAGTGCTGAGTGGAGGGAATCCAATACACTGAAACCAAACTTCTCAAATTTGACCACTCACAATCCCCACCCTTCTGAACACACATATCCGCGTATACAAACATCTGGGATGCAACGTCTGCAGAAAACGATGAGGCATAAGTCCCCACGGGTGATATTATGGCTTGGTAAAGGACTCTTGGCATCGAAAAGATTGTAGATATTGAGTCCTGAATGTGAACTTTCTTCTCCTGAACTCCTCATATTGCTGTTTGTATGTTAACCTTTCTGCAAATTCATTTTATGGGAGCAAAGCCATATTCAGATATTCAGTGCCACCTATTCAGTTGGTAGGGTGGTTTTCTAGGCCAGTCGAATATAATTGGATTCTCTTTTGGCTACTTGGCAGCGTGAACTTGTGCTTACTTTGAAAATGCCAAGAGGATCTTTTCTGTGTATGTAAACATTACCGTGAACTGAGAAACAAATTATAAATCTCGGAATATTTGTCAATTAACGGGAGCGGGAATATGGTACAAAATGTTCCTAAAGCAGAACAGATGTTCGATTTGAATGATTCTTTATCATCGCTACATTGGTGTCCAAAAATGGGTTTAAAGATTCATTCGGTCTGAAGAAATACCTTAATAGAAACGGCTGGCGTTAAGATAATTATAAATCTGTCATCATATTCTCATGTGACAAACCATTCCACGATACCAAAAACATCTGTTTCATGCTGTTCACAATAGGACTAACACAGACCGTTTGACCCTTTGTGCAACACAATATCACTATAAATCTGACCTTATCTCTGAAGACACCTCAAGTCTGTTGAAGATGAATAGCTAGAGAACATCTTTAGATATAATCAGCACATTCTGAGAAAGTTCTCATGGTTTTGTATGATAAATGCTACATCACGTTCCACATTTCTTTTGGATAGCTTTATGCGTTGCATATGGAAAAAGTAAAAATGGCTTAAAGGAACACTCCACTTTTTTTGGAAATAGGCTCATTTTACAACTCCCCTAGAGTTAAACAGTTGAGTTTTACCGTTTTTGAATCCATTCAGCCGATCTTTGCTGCCGTACCATGGGTGCAGCAGGCGCAATGATATGACGCAGCGCCTGAAAGTAGTCCCCAGCTCAGAAGCCTATGATGTAGCTGGGGACTACTTTCAGACGCTGCGTCATATCATTGCGCCTACTGCACCCATGGTACGGCAGCAAATTTCCTTGATTATTACGCTGGAATGGGAGTATAGTTCCTAGCCATATCGGCCTACAAAATCGCAACTTTTCATTTTCCGCTGGTCTTAGTACACGATGTAACTACAGGAGAGTCAAGCTTTAAATAGGAAAAATATTGAAACTCTTTGGTCATTTTTGATCACGATGCTAATGATCTAATCTGATATAATGATCTATGCTAAGCTACGCTAAAAGTGCTAGCGCCAGACCCGGAGATCGGCTGAATGGATTCAAAAACGGTAAAACTCATCTGTTTAACTCTAGGGGAGTTATAAAATGAGTCTATTTCCAGAAAAAGTGGAGTGTTCATTTAAGATTTACTTTGAAACCGTTTTCACTTAAAAATTGCTTGTAAATTTCACAAAGATTGATTAAGAAATGGCAAGTAACAATGAAATTTTGAAGTAAAAAGACTGAAACAGTATTTTCTTGTAAAACGCACTCCAATAATCTGGGTTTTATTTACAATTACGAAAAATCATTGTTCACAGCTATGGAAAACACTATGAAACGACTACAAAATGATCAGTTTCTCTGGATTTACTATCTATCTATCTGTTAAATATACATCGTAAACAGTAAAGCTCAACAAAATGTATTTTTGAAATGAAAAATGTATTTAATTTCAACCATGCATGTATGCCAAAATGTATCTCAGGGGAAGAAAATACATTTTCAGTCTTACAGTAGCCTATATTCATTTTTAAACAACACAATACTATTGTTTTAACTTAAGAAGAGTTTAATGGCCTGATTCATGCATCCTTCACAAAGGTCAGTCTTTAATGTTCCACATATCGGATAAGTCTCATTCTTCATGCTAATGTTTATGTTTAGTTTCTTGTCCAGGACGTTTCATCCTATCAGCACTGTAATAACCTGCACCTGGGTTCACTATACTATCGTCCTCGTCTGCTCCTTTACGCTTCCTTATTTATTTCTAGTTAGTAGAATGCATAAAGTGAACTATCAAAATAAAGTGCAACCTCCATTTCTGCCTCAAGAGTAAAAAAGGACAAATGTAAATTCATATCTCACTATTGCAACTTTATGTCTCGTAAATATAATTTGATTATCAAAATGTGGTTGTTTTTTGAAATTGCATTTTTGTAATTGTGACTTTGTGTTGTTTTTCTGACACTTGCAACTTTATATCACAATGTGATTTTCTTATTTTGACTTTATATATTAAAGTGTGACTTTATATATATATCTCAATGTGAGTTTACTTCATATTTTATAGTTATTCTTTTTAGTTGTGTGATTTCTTCATTCTTACAACACGTTTTTTTTGCCGTCGTGATATGGCATTCAGAAATGCATCAGAGATAATATTTAATTATGTATTTTATTTTACAATGATGTTTGTTTTAACTAAACTATGAACAATGTGACCACCGAGCTCGAGTGAACATTTATGGAGACATTTATATAGGCAGTAAAATAGCCTCCCACTAACAAATGACACTAAAAGCAGAAAAATTACTGTTGTAAAGTAAATGAAAATGAGGGCTAATTAACTGGAAATTGTATGACATGCTCTCTTTCCCTTGTTATATAGAATTTTCTCACCATATTTAAGGAAAGAGACAAAGGAATAGTTCACTCAAAAAAAAAACAAAAACAAAAAAAAATGTACTCACTCAAGTTGTGCGAGTTTCTTTCTTCTGTTGAACACAAAAGAAAATAGTTTGAAGATCACTGGTAACCAAACAGTCGCTGGTACCATTGACTTCCATATTCCATAGAAAAAAATACTATGGAAGTCCAACAACTGTTTGGTTACCAACATATCTTCTTTTGAGTTCAACAGAAGAAAGAAACTCATACAGGACCAACATATGGAACAACATGAGGGTGAGTAAATTTTGGGGTGAACTTTCCCTTTAAATATAAGTAAACGGACAGTTTCTTGGCACGCTACTGGAATGATTCTGCATCTTTTGTTGAGTTTCCAGCAAACGCTGGATTGAAGGCTGCATTACAGGCCCAGTGGCTTTCTGTCTCCTATACACACATCTCCTAGACATTTTCAAAGCCTAATGGTATCGCTTATATCATTAGCAGGCCATACACACTCATGGCTGCGACTCAATGTTCCATTTTTCAGACCGCAGATGTTAGAGTCCTGCACAGCTGTGAGGGCGCTCTCATGCTTTACTGTGGTGTTTACACCACTGCGGCCCTCTTCATAGCCTCACCTGCTCCCTGTCTTCTGGCCAGCGCTCAATCTGACCTCCCATTAGAGGGAGGGAGGTCCGTCTCTTCATCTTAATAACGGATGATAAACTGAAGGCGGTGATTAAGAGTGTAGGAATGCTACATTTTTCAGTTCTGCTCAGGCCTCCAGATACAGCGGCTCTTCTACGGCTTTGGCTTTCCAAAAAAAGTGGAACAAAGTTTGTTTCCAAGAAACCCAAACACAATTTGAGCTATTTAGTGTCGTAGACGCAATGAAGACTACAGGGTCATTCTGCAAGTGCCTTGTCAAGTTCGTAAAATTTTAAACTATCTATCAGGAAAAAATATGTTTAAACAGTGTGTGGTATTTTAAGGTATGTTTTCAAAGGTACACTCAGCAAAAATATTTCTGCCTGAATTTAAGATTTAAGTATTTGAATTGCATAGTAAATTCCATTTAAAAAGGTTGTGACATAAAATAATAAACAGAATGTGATGCATATTTTCCAGTCATGTAAATGACTAGTAAGAAAGAGGTCAGTTTTTCCACTCAAAATAATCATACTTTATTATTGACAATTGCATCTATTTGAATTTATTTTTATTTTCAGCACTAATTATGCACAATTAAGGTGCACGAAGTACAAAATTAGTTAGCAGACTTTAAGTATACCATAAGCACAATTGCAGTACATATACAAAGTACAAATATGTAAATGTATTTGTAGTATACTTAGCATGCATTTCATTTTGCAATACATTTTAGTATATTTATTTTTCACTAGGGAATAGCTGGAACAAGGAATTTTAAATGACTTTAAATATATAAGATGGAAATATTTTGTATGCATTGATGATAAATGTATAAAGCTGGTTATTGTGTATTTAAAAGACATTCCATTTATTAGTATTATACTGTGTGTTTCTTTTACGTATGCATCACATTAAGTTTATTAGTTTACCCTATGTTAAAACGGTGTTATCAAAATGGATGGGAATTTTATATGCATTGCAAATACATAAATTCTAAATATGCTTTTAAGCGTAACAAGGTTGACATTTAAAATATAAGATTAAGATTATAAAAATGCAAAGTATTTAATGCTAAAATGTCAAGCATGTGATTTATGTAAATATTTTCACATTAAATGAATAGTTTAACCAAAAATGAACATTCTGTCATCATTTATTCACCCTGTATGAGTTTCTGTCTACTGCTGAACACAAAAGAAGATATTTTGAAGAATGTGCTTGTTCCTATTGACTTCCAAAAATACTATGGAATCACCAACATTCTTCAAAATATCTTCAGCAGAAGAATGAAACCCATGCAGGTTTGGAACAACAAGAGAGTGAGTCAACGATGACTGAATTTTCATGTTTGAGTGAACTGTCCCTTTAAATAGCCATCACGAGAGGACGTTGCTTTTTGGATCCAGTTAGCAGGAGCTAGCCGTTAACATGCTAACCTGCCAAACGTTCATGTCTTGAGTAGACCACACAGAAGCTGTTCTCAGATAGCGTACCTATATAATCCATATCGCTCTTATGCCACATTCCAAGTTCTCCATGAGGCGTGGAATTAAATTTAAATTGTTATTTGCTGAAAATCTCATATTCAGGTTTGACGTCAATGATTCGTGACCATCGCTGATGTCAAAACTGGTGCAACACGTCTCGACACGTGTAAATTTCCATCTGCTCCTCGACACAATGCTATCTGGAATACTGTCAAATGGAGTACGTTTATGGAGTTTGACACCCAATTCAAAGAAAATCCAGTTGACATGAGAGTGAGTTAATAACTACAGTATTTTCATTTCAGGGTGAACTATTTTGTTTGTAGATACACAAAATAAAATTCGCTGAAGAGGGAAACATCTGTGGATCCTAATATGTGTGATTCATGTTATGGGTTCAGCTCTGATATCCACGAACAGGTCAGTGATGTTCCTGCACACACAGCACTCCCAGCACCACAATCTTCCCATGGCTTTAAAAGAATTTATGAATGGACACGACTCACAATGGCCTGTGTCGATCAAAATGCTTTAACGGCACTCCCCAGGGATCAGTCATCGGGCTAAATTAGTTTCTATGGGAACCGTTCTAAACAACCATGGCTTTCTGTATAGATTGTATCTGATAAATAATGACCTAAACATGTTGAATCAAGACTCGTCTGGGAGAGAGTGGTGATTTAATCCGGCTATATATACCTTGTCTATAGTGTCGTACAGCACTTAAGCATTTTAGGGATTTGACTGTCCCTGTGTCAAAGTTCACCCTGACATTACGAGGTTTTCTTGTTGTCCGGCAGAAAATGTGTGGCTTCGGAAAGCTTAGTGAATATCCACAGAATTGCAATGCCCCTCATTTAGCTGTACACGTCCTTCAGACTTATGTGTGTTTGTTTATTAGATTATTTCACACACTGCAAAAAAAATATTCTTGCTCAGTATTTTCATCTTGTTTTCCGTCACAAACATCTAAACATTCTTAACTCAGGATACATTTACTTGAAATGCAATATTAAGTCTTGTTTTCTGAAAATGGTATCAAAATGAAGTGAGTTTATGCTTAAAACAAGATCAAATACCTAACAGTGGAGGAAGAAAAAAAATCTAGTTAATTCAAAAGGTTTAAACGGACAACATAATTTATCTTACAGCACTGGCAGACTTTTTTTTTTTTTTTTTTTGGTTTTTCTTGTTTTAAGCATAAACTCACTGTATTTTAATTAGTGCTGTCAAACGATTAATAGCGATTAATCGTATACAAAAAAGTTTGTTTACATTATATATGTATGTGTACTGTGTATATTTATTATGTATACTGTATATAAACACAGTATATATTTTGAAAATATTTACGTGTATACATGTATATATTTATATTCTTATATTTTAAATGATATATAAATATATTTTATATATAAACAACATTTTTCTTAAATATATACATGCATGTGTTTGTATTTATATATACATAATAAATATACACTGCAGTGTACAGTATACACACATTATGTAAACAAAAACTTTTATTTTGGATGCGATTAATCGCGATTAATCGTTTGACAGCACTAATTTTAATAGATTTTTCAGAAAATAATAATACATACAATCTTAAGTATTTTTTCTTCTAAAGTTAATGCATCTTGATTTAGCAATTCTTGTATAATTTGTATAAAATTGTTGATATTTGCACTACCTTTCACCTACCAGTAAAACTGTACTTTTCTCATTGTATGTAACACATTTGATCATATTTAAATACACATTTTCATAGTCCCTCAGGTTTCTTTCACAGAAAGTGTGTGCGCGGATTCTAGTCATTAATGGAATTTATTTTTCTAATTAAAAAAAAAAACATGTCATGAATTTGTTTATCTGCTTATTAGTGACTTAGAAATATGCAGAATCTTACATATTAAATATAAAACATAGTAAAAATAACATTTAAAAAGTATACTTCAAAATGTTCAAAGTCCTAAAAAAAGGTTTGAATAAAAAAAAAATTTGATTTTGAATCCTAGACTTTTATTATGGGTTATTTTTGCATTCACCTTATTTTTAATGTAAAAGATAACTTGAATGTGCAAGGCTTTGTCGCTTCCAGTTAATTTACCTGTACAAAAACAGGCCGTTATTGTGCTTGATTTTTCACACTGGTATTTGTTAAATTAATGTATTATTTTAATCATAAACAGTGGTTTGTGCACTGTAAAAATGATTTGATCCATGAAAAGGACCATTTTTCTGCTTCAGAATTTCATGTTTAATTCAAAGTGTTACTGTTTCTTTGGAATTGTTTGTGAATTTAATGAGTGAAAATGGTTTCTGCAGATTTTTTTTTTTTTTTTTTCACCATAGCACACATAGTTTTACCATTTACTGCACTTTGTTATTTTTCTAGCTATTTACTTATAGCAGCAGTTATAAGAAGCATTGTACATTCATGGGAAATTCACAGGAAAAACACAAAACAAAGATGTCATTCTCACATGTTCCAGATTAATGATATGGCTTCAACAGAATTTAAACATTTCCTGATAACTTGTAAACAGTTAGGAGAGATATATACTTTTTAAGAGAAATTTCCTGATTTGTAAGTTGCTTTGGATAAAAGCATTTGAAAAGTTAATAAATGTAATGAACTTAAATTAGATGCACTGAAAATTTCTGTTGAAGGTGTTTTAAAAAGATGTTTTATGAGTATGCAGTAACGTGAAACATAAAAAATTTTTTGGGCCGCTCTCCAAAGATTACAGTTAAATTAATAGCATAAATACACACATTGTGTGAATCCTGCATTGCTCATAAAAACCTGTTCATTTTTTGGGTTTCATGCCGTTCACATGCACTAAAACAAGTTATGCAACAAGTCTCCTTCACATGACCATAACTAGGGTTCAGAAACTTTCCAGAAATTTTGGAAACTTTCTGGGATTTTTTGGAATCTTCCTGGGATTTTTGGAAAGTTTCCGGAAATTTACCAGAAATTTTGCAACCCTAACCATAACTAACTCAAATTTAATACCTAATAATTTATTGGAGCTGTGACACTTGCACATGCAATATTATAATACAAATATACAAATATATTGCCAAGATTAAATAGCATGTATTTGTTTAGTTTTTATCAAACTTCAACACATAATATAATAGTAGTTAACATTTTTAAAAAAATATTATGCAAATATTATGCAAATATTGTGATGATGCCATCAAGTCAAATGGAGAATCTCAAACTTTTACGTCTTAAAAAGTCTAGTGTTTGCCAAAAAAAAAAAAAAAAGAAATTGTAAAAATGCAATTTTTGAAATAAAGCCAAGTTTGACTTTGTTTTGGCTGAATTAACTGAAGTGAGATAATGTGTGATGGTCACATACTCCCATTTTTTAGCTTCAGACTAAAAATAACAACAACATTGCAAAACTTCAACTATAATTAACATTCAAGCAGAAAATATAAAAATAACAAAAAATTGCAGTGATAGCAAAAAAATATTTTGATATTTTAAGAATGATTTTAAAATACATTGTTTCATTTGTGACGCGTCTCCTAGTAAAGACGCACATATTTCTGCATGAGTTTGTTGTGAACGGCTTTAAAGTCTGGTAGTGTGTGATCCTGTTCAGTTTGAAAAGTCATGTTTTTTCCAGCCTTTAGGGATTTAGAACAACCCCAAACCACAATGTTTAAGGAATATCAATGCAGCTCGGCACTACTATTGAGAACTAAACAAATTAGCATGACTTTGGCAGGACTTCACAGTTTTGTTTACATCTCTAGCATAGACCGATATCCAGGCTGAAGGTAAATGTCCACAACGGACAGGGGGTGGAGCTGGTGTGTGTGGTATAAAGAGGGGGGATGAAGCACATGCCATCTGCCTTCACAATACCCCCACCTCACCCCCTCCCTCTCCTCCAGCAGCACAGCAAACTCATCTCTAACGCCCCAGTGCTGCTCTCGCCGTCAGACACTCTCCTCTCGTGGAGTGGAAATAAACACTGTTTAATTCAGTTCAGTTGTCAGGGCTGCTTCTTTGCGTGGCACACCAGGTAGCAGTAAGCCTCCGGAGCGGACGGGATCACTCTCAGCGAGAGGACGGGACACGTCAGACAGGTACCTGACTCTGGGACCGTAATCTCCATCCGTAATGAGGCGTGGGGCCCACATTACGTATGTGAAGACTCAACTCTGAAGAGCGGCGGGATTCGGATCGGGACGTGTTTGAGGAGAGGTGTTTGCTCAGAAGGACGGTTCGTGGCAACATGCGTGCGCTCCTCTCCGAGAAAGCATGATGGGATTTTGGCTTCTGTAGGGACTTGCAGTCAGCTTTTCCTCACTTTTATGAATCATTACAGAGGAATCTGTTGGATAAACATCTGTTTGAAGCTGTTTTCCGAGTGATTACTTCTTTTGGAGTTGTGTATATAAAGGATGTAAGACAGGAACATTTAAAGAACTATACATGAACAGCTGCTTATGTGAACAAGTGCTTCCAAATTCTTCAAACATATATATATGTATTTTCATGAGTGATAGTTTGCAGGTGTTTTGAGTGACAGATGGTTGGCATATCCTTGAATTATTCGTTTTTGTGTGAAAGTGTAATGCTGGCTGAGAGAACAGCTAATGTGTTTGTATTCGCAGCGCTCATTATTTAAGACGGGTTGCTCATCACAGTACAGACTGAGAGGACATTCTTCAGTATTTATTTTTTCCACGCTCATTTTTTTTTTTTGAGGCTGGTTACTTTAACAGTGCAGATTGCGAGGACATTTTTTTCCTTTTTTTCCTGTTTTGGCAAAAAGTCTCCAAAGTTTAATGCAGTATGAGGATATTTGGAAATTTTTACACCTTTGGCATCCCTGGATTTCTGGAGGATCCTGTAACTGAGGAATGCAGTGCTTATCCTGGAAGAGCCTCTGATTTTGCATAAACAGAAACTACAGCACTCCTTTACTCTTCTAAAGAGAAAGGGTTGGAATATTGATCAATGCCATTTTTACCCAGAGGTCAGCTGAACAGACGCGCTGTGGCGTCTGGATAAGCCGGGCAGACGGTAAGAACACATCCTGCTCTCAGCTTAACTACAGCTTAAGAGCTGAGATTTTCTCAAACACAGTATTGGGCAAAAATCTTGCAAATAAATGCAATGAGATGTGTGCAGCAAGGCTGTAACATGTTTGTTTAGTGCAATTTAAAAAGCATGCTAAATAACAACAGTTACTCTTTACGTTAGGGCGCCTTTGTTACAGTGGAATTTTACATTTAGTAACATGCACTTACTGTAAATGGGATGCAGGGGTTTCACAAAGTTTTTCATTATTGATGCTTAACTTGTCAGAGCATCTTAAAAGACCAAGTGCTCATGGTGTAAGAAACTGAAAAAACAACAAAAGCGACGCAGACGGACTAAAAAAACAGACAGAATACATGAGTGCACTCTTAAGTTTAAATTAGATTTTATTTTATATATTCTGCTTTCATGTTAATTTTAGTTCAGGTTTAATAATTATATGTTTTTGTCACCTCTATTAGTTTTTGATGTTTTAAAATGTGTCTATATATACTTTAAATAATTTTATTAATTTTCAATTAATAATGAAAATGAGAAATGTTGTCTTGGAAACTAGCTAAAATAAAAAGTTTACACTTTTGTATATTTTATTTCAGTTTATATTCAGTTTCATTATTTTAAGTAATTCGTGTGATTCCTTTTACTAGTTTTAGTAAGCAAAAATAATCCTTCATGTATAATGATATAGAAATAAACAATATAATAAACATATTGAATGCCTTCCACATTTGCCACAATGATGCCTTTAAAGTATCTCTGTTCATCTTATTTATATGAATGTGCATTCAGTGTTGGCAAGAGCCACTTACAGACAGGCTTATTTGAATTACTTTTGCCATCAGAAGATGCCAAATGAAAGAGAAAGTGACAGATTGAGGTCTGTCATCTGCATCATTCCTAAAGTGCACACAGATATGAATATCCCAGACTCATCATCAGCTGTCCTTGCATTTGCATCAGGCACAACTTGTCTTTTCACAAAAACATGTTCTGTTCTTTCTAAAAGCCCTATGCATGATGAACTCCTCTTTACACCAGGTATTAAGACTTGTCTCAAGTGGACAGATGAGACAAATCACCATTTGGACATGGTAGTGTTATGCATCTGCTTATGAAAGGATTTTTTTCAGTGGATTGCCTCTGTTTTTTGCATAACTTACTATGTTGTGTGTTACTTTTAATAGGTATGATTCTCAAATTAAGTAATACTTGTAACCATACCGACAGATAATCATAAGAAAATATACATTATATTGTTTCTGCTACACTATTTCAGGCAGCTCCCGTTGCTTCATCCTCCCAGATATGTGGTTACTCTCATTCTTTCCAGTTCATCATTCATCCACACAAAATCTTATATTCTCCCATTTTTTATAACTTGAAGCTGACATATCATTTGTGAACTTACGACATCTCATATATGCCAAACTTGTTCTCAAAAATCTGTTCTGACTCCAGAAAATGTATTTTCAGTTATAAAATGCAAACGTCAGCCTTGAAACTAACTGAACTGCGTCTGAACAGATCTGTATTTGGACTGACAATGGTATTGCGCAGCTGTGTGAACCTCAGTTTGCACAGATAGTGAACCATGTAATTGTGTGTGCACTCCTGTGGTTTCAATTCAGGACCCATTACATTTATCGTTCATAGAAAAGCCCAACTGAGTCATTTAGTACTTCAGCACAGCTTATCCTTCACTACCATCATCATTATCTGGATAAAACAAATCTGCCCAGATATGTTTATGATGGTCTGCCAAAGGAAACACAGCTTCACCTGAATGGATGTCCCTTCAGAACACTGAACAACTACAAAATTACAAGCCCTTTCAAACAAGGGTGGCTATTTCTTTAACAACAAAAAGGAGGACATTTTAGCGCCAGAATAAAAAGCGGCTCTGCCAAATTCTACACCCTTGAAAATCATAACTGTCTGACTTTGGAAACTATAGTTTTACTCAAAAACAACAACAAAAACATGGTTACTATAGTAAAACCTTGACAACCACAAATTAACCATGGTTTAGCCATAGTTTAACCATGGTATTTGAAGTAAAACTGTGGTTATACAAAAAACATGGTTACTACACTTTTACTATAGTAAAACCAAGGTTAATTTTATTAAGGGATTTGTGATTGTGTGTACTTTTTCTTTTTTCTTTCTGTTTATTACTGTACTGCCTTTGATGTTTTCTACTGTTTAATAAAAAAAGAAATCAGAAAAAAAGATTTGTGAACCCGCTCCAAAGTCCCCATCTGAGTCAAATGATTCATGAACCCTCTCCGAAGTTCCGATCAAAATCAAATGATCTGCGATTCGCACTCCAAAGTTCCGTTCTGAATCAAAAGATTTGCGAACCTGCTCCGAAATTCCAATCTAATGATTCGCGTTCCACACACGCTCCGAAGTTTCAATCTGAATATTGATTCGTGAGCTATCATTACAGATCAGGACTCATTCAATTCGTGAAATGATTTGAAAACCCGCTCTGAAATTCCGATCTGAGTGAAATGATTCAGGATCCGTGCTCTGAAGTTCTAATCTGAATCAAACGATTTGCGATGCTCCGAAGTACCAATCTCCGAAGTTCTGATTTGAATAAATTGTTTCGCAAACCCGCTCAAAAGTTCCAATCGAAATTAAATGATTCAAGATGCTCCAAAGTACCGATTTGAATATAATGATTTGCGCTCCGAAATTCTGATTTGAATCAGTTGTTTCGCAAATCTGCTCTGAAGTTCCGAAATCAAATGATACGCGATGCGTGCTCCAGTCCCGATCTGAATCAAATGATTCACTAACCCACTGGCACTGGTCCCAATCTAAATCAAATCATTCGAGATGCGTTTTGAAGTCCTGTTCTGAATCAAATGATTCACGATCTGATTGGAGCGCTTCTAAACAGTGAATAATTTTGCGACGCAATGGCTTAACGGATTCTGAGTTTTGAAAAGCTCCTTCCTTTTAATGTATTTTTTTTTTTTTGCCAGTGAATCGCTTGAACTGAATGCTCGAAGTCACGAGTATGAATCAATCGGAACGCTTCCAGCATAAATGACTCACTCAGTTGAATCTGTTTGTCTGTTCATCCTCTTTTTGCGTCTTGAGCCATGTTTACGCAACACCAGTGCCGCGTTAAGCCTTTGTTGAGCCCTGGGCTAACGCAGCTGCGGGCCCCCATGTATTAATCTTACAAAATCAGTAACAGCCAGAGAAAAAAAAATCTAATAAAAAAAGACACTAAAAGGGCTTCTTCCTTCCGAGAATTCCTCAATTAAATCTTCATCCGTCATACAAAAAAAATGTAATCCACATTACAAAAACCAACCTGAGTAAATTTTACCACTATGGTGACTGCACATAGGTGTAATAATTTAGGAGGTGGATATACTGTGAAATTACATACATACAATATGACATAACATTTGAAATCACAACTGAACGTCTATGAAAAGTCAGTCAGTAAAGCATTTTAAACAATGGCACTTAAAAATCTGAACTAAAGTTTTATTGCAACCATAGGCTATGAATGCATGAAAATTAACATTTCTTTCAATGACAGAGAACATATAGAGTGTGGGCTGCTTTTGGTGCTTGAATTTGTTTTTCAATTATGAGGTCCAAGTTTAATACTACGCTAGAAGTTAAAATTTTAAAAATGTATAAATTAGTTTCTCTGTTTAACAATATTAACTTATAATAGTGAAAGACATCTTTCCTCAGGTAGATGTTTTCTAGCTGGATGTTGTGCTTATGATCAATAATCACGTCTTTGTATTCGCCCAAACTGATCTGCAGAAATCAAAACAGGAGTCCCACTCGCTGTGAAGTGGGAGCGATTAGGCGGCAGAGGATTCCACTGAAAAAAGTATGATGTGTGCAAGTAAAATATTAATATTTCCATTCCAAAACATCCAGCACAAATCTACGGACAATCGTTCAGGAGAGGTAACCGATTAACTGCTAACCATGAAACACTCCATTTCACTCCACTCCAACACTCAACGAAAATTATATGCTAAAACAGTAAGAATAGTACTAATACTAGTATGCAGTTTATGCAGCTATCTTTGTGAATGGCCTGTTGAATCATTGACTTACTCGATTCCTTCAAAAACACTCAATCATTCAGAAACGAAGTTGACCGGAGAAGCAATGCTTGGCGAAATAGAGCAAAATAGTCCATACTAACAATATTGTGTTTAACATGTACGTCAGTTTAAATCAACTTGAACTTAACATTAATGTCTTTATTTGTTTGTTTGTTTGTTTGTTTATTTAAATTCTATATAAAATAGCGATAAAAGGAGGACAAATGAGCATCTGGTTCAATATACCTACATTGCATTTCAAAACCGGACTATCTAACCTAAAATCTTCACTCTAATAAATTATGTTCTGTGGAAAATGGCCATTTGTACATCAGTAAGACTTTACCTGATCATATGGGCATTACTGTTCACTAATGCCTATATGATCAATGAAGGTCAGCAATAGAACTGAATCAGAAGGGCGGCCTGACAATTGCTAGATTTTTTTTTTTTCAAATATAATTAAATATTACTACTAATTCAATTATAGTACAAGAGTTTGAATAAAATAATATTTTAATAATCCTTAATATTCTTTTATATTCAACTCAGATACTTTATAGTTCCCACTTCCAGGGAAGGCTGCTTTTAATCAGTTGATTGATGTGGACAAATGAAAGCAATCACCTGTGCAGATTTTCCTGTGTGCGTTAAGGTCCATTGAGAGTTTTTAGTGTCTCTGCATCTTCCAAATGTGTAAAAGAATCTTGAGAGCTTCTGAGATTCATTGTGTTAAAGACTGCAGTATGAAACATCTCATTCATGCATGTCTCATGAATGTTTCACGCATTTGCAATTCATAAACACGATCAGCACCAAGCTCTTATGTTACACTCCCATCCCTGACTGCAAAAATAAACAATGAGCTGAATTTGAGCCATTCATTATATAGCTGATAAACATCAGGGTGGTTATGTTTAATTTAAGAGGCATCTGTTCATTTTCCATGTGTTTTATACTGTTGTTTAGTGTGTGGTGAACAAGGCCACTGAATATAATGCCAGAGATGTGAGGAAACCTAACACAGTTCTGCACATCAGAAGAAGACAAGCCGAGAGCAGCAGAGTGATTGATTTTGTCCTGCTTTTAGCACCTCAACTTCCTCTGACTCTGCAGATAAAGAGAAACATCTACCCTTTGTACAGTCATTTGAGTTGGATCTCACCTTGCACTACCTAGGATGGAGGTAGAGCTTCATCAGTCTGAATAACATTTAGCAAACAATACACTAGAACATATTCATCTAAATGCTTCATTTATACATGTACTAATCATAGTATTTAAAAAAGGAGGTGTGTAATTTCTGGGTCACTAACGTCACCAAACGCAATTGCAAAAGCAATGAAAGTTTCCCAAACACTCCCACGTGCTATTGGTCAAACAAACAGATAGTCCCACCCCAAATTCACGTCATTGGTTGTCAGAGTTGGGCTGTTTGAGCACAATGACTTTCAGCAGCACATTTTTTTGTAGTAGTCAACCTGTAAACAGACATAGTTGTCTCAGCATAAGACATTTAATTACAATAAAATATTTTGCGAAATAACTGTTTGTTGATTTAAGACCATGTATATTTGCTTTTAAGTTATCTGCTAGCAAAACCTTTAAAAAGTTAATGCAAAAGTTATAGTCTTTCTCTTCTGAAAAAAATAGATATATTGATGACTCATGCTGCACTGCTCAGATTTCTGTCCAATCAGATGCTTTCTAATGAGACTGCCCCACCCCATAACAAAGCCTGCAAGTAGTATATCATAGTTCATGGCTGTGATGCAACTAGAACATGTTGGTTATTTAAAAACAAAGGTACAAATCATTTAATACATGCTGACCATTTCATACTGAAACTTACAACCTAGTTTCACTTCTGCAATATGGTATTACGTTGATTCTTGCACATTTTACTACACTTTCAAAGTGAAATGTCCAGTAAGTGGAGCTAAAAGCATGTTCAGTTTTATCTGAAACAGAATGACTTGAATCTGGCAATGTTTTATTATGATGTCTGTTGTACATATCGCACCTGTTCGGAAATGAAATGTCTGCTGAGTGGGGCTAAAAAGTTAATGCTCTGTTGTGTTTAAAAGTAACGTACCACCTACGCTAAACCTAACTGGTAGTGTTAACAAAAGCAAACATGACATAAAAAAAAGACTTAAGTAACCATGCCATTTTAGCTTCTACAAGCCCTTGGTTTTTTTTTTATTGTGACTCAAGTTTCACAGACTCGTAGCAAAGTGCTCCACATTGCATGTGCAATTCTGTATCAGGTGTGCTACCGAGCAAGTTTACTATATCAGAAGATCCATACATATGGAAATGATTGTGTGATACAAACGTCAAAATGAGTTAGTTCACAAATTATCCTCTATGGTACAAAATTGAGGTCAGAGCAGGCAAAAAAAAATGAATTGTTCAAAATAGCATCTATAATATATACAATTTTAATTTACTGCAACTTAAATGTCTGACATAATTTTTAAAGAGGCTATCTGAACTCTTTTTGTTTAAACTTGAACTACTCTGATTTTACTACTCTGTAGTAAAATTATACATCAGAAAAGGTGAACTGTTCTTTTTGATAATAAAAGCATCTCTGATATAGTAATGCTGAGGATCACATCCTCTGCTTATGGGTGAAGTATATGTAGTGCACATCTCTGCAGATCAACTGGGTGGTATTAGCATTAATACCTCCATGAGCTGATTCGATTTGTTTTGTTTTGATAAAACCTGCTTTAAAAATTTCCTAAGCTTAAACAAAAGCAGTATGGTGCAACTATTCAGTACAAGAGTATTTCATCTGGACATCCTGTTTTTCTGTTTAAATCTTGAAGTTTCTCATATATTCTATGCCCAAAATGGGATGCAAATCTTCTTATTGACATCTATGTACAGTTGAAATGAAACCTCTAAAATGGCGATTCTAATGTTAATTAAAATGGTAATGTAGATCAAAATTAGGTAAACATTAATCAGCATTGTTAAATATTAAAAACATTTTCGGTAACTGAAATAAAGCTGAAATAAAATAAAATAAATATTAGATTAAAAAAAGGAAACAAAAAAAAAAAAAAAAGAAAATTAAAAGTGTTGTCTTTGCAACTAAGTTAAATCGATAACCTTAAAGGGATAGTTCACCCAAAAATGAAAATTGTCATCATTTACTCACCCTTAAGTAGTTCCAAACCTGTATGAAAGTCTTTGTTCTGCTGAACACAAAGGAAGATATTCTGAAGAATGTGGGAAACAGAGCCATTCTGAGGCACCACTGACTTCCATAGTATTTTTTTTTTCCTACTATGGAAGTCAATGGTGCCCCAAAACAGCCTGGTTACAAACTTTCTTGTGTTCGGCAGAACAAAGAAATTCATACAGGTTTGGATCTACTGGAGGGTGAGTAAATGATGACAATTTTCATTTTTGGGTGAACTATCCCTTTAAGTCAGTGATCCTCAAATCTGGCTCGCGAGATCCACTTTCCTGCAGAGTTTAGCTCCAACCCTGGTCAAACTCACCTACCTGTGATTTTCTAATGATCCTGAAGACATTGATTAGCATGCTCAGGTGTGTTTGGTTAGTATTAGAGCTAAACTCTGCAGGAAAGTGGATCTCGCGAGCCAGATTTGAGGATCCCTGCTTTAAGTTGAAGTACAAAAATTACTAAAAGTAAAAAAAATAAAAAGAATAACATTTTTTGGAAGCAACATAGCTATACTTTGCAAATATTTCATTAAAGTTTCCATTGTCGCCATGAGGATTTGAAATGACAAAACTTTATATTTTATTAAAGACATAGGAGCTTGAGGATATTACAGCATACAATATCTGAGTGTATAATGAATATAGAACGGAAATTAGATCAGCAGAACTTCAACAATCCAGCAGACAGTCTGAATATCAAAACATATGATGGGGGTATTTCTATTTTCTCCGAAGCCTGAGAAACTCATTCTTAGGAAAGGTGGCTCTTGGGATGCTATTGTAGCCATCTTGTCATTTCTGAGTGCCCACTTGACTAGACAATTTGCTTTTGAATGTTCTATAAACACAGATCTGCTCAAGTCCACTTCCCTTGCAAAGAATACACATTTAGAACGCCATGCCTCCAAAAGGGAGCTCAGAACAATCGTCTGTTTCCTAATAAGGAGACAGTGTGCTTAATAGTGTGATTTGTGTGGGGTGTATCCTGGCTGGAGACTATGTCTGATGCCTGAGAATAAAACACAGAGGCAGTTTTTCTAAATTTCATTTGAGGGTTATTAGTTATGGTTTGTTTACATGAGACTGAAAGAATAGTCTGTCTTTCACTTAGTCAGTGAGTGGAAGCAGTCTCATAAACCGCTTTTTTCCATTTCCATTTAGTGTTGCTTTAGCCAAAATCTTTAACTTTGCATTCTGCTTTCATTATAAAAAAAGTTTTATTACAAATTATATTTGTGACCAAAATTTGAATTAAAAAAAAAGTATTTGGATGCTTGATAATATTGATAAGCATTGATAATAATAATAATAATAGTACATGTTTCTTGAGCAGCAAATCAGCATATTAGAATGATTTCTGAAGGATAATGTGACTGAAAATTCAGCTTTGATCACACCAATAAATTACATTTTAAAATATATTCAAATAGAAAACAGTAACTTATAAATTGTAAATTATAATAATATTTCACAGTATTACTGTTTTTACTCTATCAAATAAATACAGCTTTGGTGAGCATCAGAAACTTCTTTCAAAAACATTAAAAATCTTACTGACAACAATGATGGGTTTGAAATTGTATTCCAGACAGAAATTAACCGAGGTTATGAATCATCATTACTCACATTTGCATTTCACATTTACACACACACACACACACACACACACTAACTAGTAGCCTATATTTTTTTATGAAGACCTCCTATTAACTTCTGTTGTTCTTAAATTATGTTAATTATAATCACTATAGACTACTGTCTTTATATGGCAGAAATTGTTAGAGTATATGTTATTATGCTATTTCGTTTGCTGACTTTTGCTGCAACGTATTCTGACATAAGCATCCACAGGCCAATGAGACTTAAAGAGAGGCCGCACACTGTATTTTTGGAAATCCAGTTCACTATATTCCCGACTGACCCGTGTCTTTCCACAGCTCAAAACAAATTCATTCATATATTCAAAGTGCTTTGTACTGGATCCATGAAACTAGATTTTAGATCAAACAACTAACAAATTTTGGAATTTTAAAGAGATTGTTCACCCAAAAATGAAAATTGTCATCATTCACTCACCCTCAAGTTGCTCCAAACCTGTAAGAATTTCTTTCTGCTGTTGAACATAAAAGAAGATATTATGAAGAATGTGTTTAACCAAAAAGTTGTAGGTCCCCACAGACTTTCATATTATGGGAAAAAAAATACTATGGAAGTCAATGGGGACCAGAAATTGTTTGGTTACTTGCATTATTCATAATATCTTCTTTTATATTCAACAGCAGAAAGAAACTACAGGTTTAGAACAAATCGAGGATGACTAAATGATGACAGAAAAACTATCCCTTTAAAATGAAAACAGACATTATTCAGTCTCTTTTAAAATTATGAAACAAATACATTTACCTACAACAGTTGATTGTAATTCAAACAGACTCTTTATTTATGTTCTGGCATGTTTTGCTGTTACTGCCATATGATATTTTGGCACAAAAAACAGCAAAGCTTTGGCAAGAAAATCATGGCACATCTACACAAAACCCTGTTATGTACCGGTCCATGCATCTTCCTCTTTCCATGTTCTCCTGGACCAGAAGCAGCACGTAGTATTACCCAGTGCACTCTAATAATGTCTGCTGAAGCGTTTGAGTGAGTGTGGTCTGGTTTAATTCTTAGTCTCTGGAAGACCGGCCTAGGTATTTCCTGATTTCAGCTGCTGAATTGTTTGGTTCCCCCAACAGCTTTTCTTACAGAATCATATGGGAATGGAACCAATAACTATAATTCCTGTAAGAATGTAGTGTTTTAAAGGCAAGACAAGCAAAGGCACAAACACTTACAAGCATGTGGAGTTAATGTTCTGTGTCTGGTTATGTGACAAACAAAAAACTACATCTGTGTATTTATGGTTTGACACATTTATAACAGAAGGAAAGAGATATTTTAACATCTCAATTTAATGAGAAGAACTCATGTAAAAACAAATTATACTTTGAACTGAATTTCTTTGTGTGTTAATGGAAGCTGGCTGATATTTAAAGTAGGTAAACAAACAAACAAAAAAAATTACTTATAATAGTATCATGTCTTTTAGACAATAACCACAGCAGCAGCATGTAGTTGTTCTTTTTAATTCACATACAATATACCATAATTTGATGAAATGTACATTATGCATAAAAAATACTATACAAATTATAAGTGATTTTCATGATTAGGCTATGTAAAAAATGCGCGCGCACATACACACACGACATACAGTTTTAATAGAAATTACATGCAAGTATATTTGACATTTTTTCATAAATGCTTGCCACTTTACATTTTAACCATATTTTATAAAGTAATAAAGATGTACTTATGTGCATCAAAAAAGCACCAAAGTCCAGCTGACTGCATGTAATACAAATTACTATAATACATCTTTATTGAAAATAACATGTAATTAGGCATCTGAAAACATTACATTTAGTTCACACTTAAGTATATTCTTTTAAAGTATATTATTTCCATACTTCTTTAAAAGTATGCTTAAATATTTTTCACAAGGGCGTTCATGATTACTAATGTATTAAGTACAGAAGCATATTGTAAAGTGTTATCTTTTATTGTTTGAATTATTTGAAGTGTCAATTAAATGGTAGTACCTAACAAGGTAATCATTTAATACAATTGAATATATGAATGTACTCTGTGTCATTACTTTGATACAGAGTAATATACCTTGGTACTACCACTGTACTGATTCTAGTCCTGTAACAATATAAGGCTATGATCCTACAAACAGATTAAGCAGATTAAACCCGTGTTTAAGAGAGCAAAAAGGAGAAAATAAATATTCGTGTGGATACAGGGAAATCACTGAAGAAAACCTACTAATATACTTCTCATGTGTGTACTGTGAAGCTGCCAAAGGAGAAGCTTGTGATCAGTGTAACATCTGAGTGTAAACGCAACCAGTTTTGCTTGGAACTTCCCATTTTAACCCCATCTGACAGATTGAAAAATAAAACATTAAACAAGAGCACTTTGGGAGCATGTGGCAGTTTTTGTATGTTCTGGATACAGACGATTTGGGCCACATAACACGGCTGGACAATCCGGACCTGTGCGCTCCGAGACCTGCGACTGGAATGAGATCAACAGAGGAGCAGAAAAGCTGCGGATGGCCAAACCACTTGTGCAAACATCTGTGAATGAAATCTTTGGAACAACAACTCGGCTTGCACGAGGCCACTCATATGTAGCTGAAAGATTCTGAATACACAATCGAAGATGTTTTAATTTGGTTTGGCGTTTGTTAGTGCTGCAGTTCTGTAATTGTTGGACTGCTGTCCTTGGACCGTTTTTGAGAATAACAGTTGTGTCAAACATCAGTGTCAATCATCAGTGCAGCTAAACAAAAAAGTCAAAGCAATAAAAAAAAAATGAAAAAGTGAATGCTAATGTGCTTATTTGA
Source organism: Tor tambroides (assembly GCA_021397915.2). Classification (NCBI taxonomy): domain Eukaryota; kingdom Metazoa; phylum Chordata; class Actinopteri; order Cypriniformes; family Cyprinidae; genus Tor; species Tor tambroides. The sequence continues at coordinate 182,006 of JAFVLL020025378.1, read as the reverse complement.
AAAATATGCAAGCAATAACGATTCCAAATTACATGACAAAAATTGTAGTTAGTAACTTAATCCATTACTTCACACATTTTAGGTTATATAATCAGACTACTTTTTAATTACTTTTAGATTTTGACCTAACTCGTTTATCACATTGGATTAGTGCTGTCAAACGATTAATCGTGATTAATCGAATCCAAAATAAAAGCTTTTGTTTGAAAAATATATGTGTGTGTACTGTGTATATTTATGTATATATAAACACACACACATACAGCATATATTCTGAAAATATTTACATTTACATGTATACATTTATATTCATATAAATTATATCATATAAATATATTTAATATTTAAACAACATTTTTCTTAAATATATACATGCATGTGTGTGTATTTATATATACAGTGGGTACGGAAAGTATTCAGACCCCCTTAAATTTTTTCAATTTTTTTATGTTGCAGCCTGATACTGCAATTGTTTAAATTCATTTTTTTTCTCATTAATCTATACTCCGTACCTCATAATGACAAAGTGAAAACAGGAATTTAGAAATGTCTGTAAATGTATTAAAAATAAAAAACTGAAATATCCCATTTACGTAAGTATTCAGACCCTTTGCAACAAAACTTGAAATTTAGCTCAGGTGCCTCGCATTTCTCTTGATCATTGCTGAGATGTTTCTACACATTGATTGGAGTCAAATTAAATTGATTGGACATGTTTTGGAAAGGCACACACCTCTCTATAAAAGGCCTCAGAGCTGACAATGCATATCAGAGTGAAAAACAAACCATGAGGTCAAAGGAACTGCCTGCAGAGCTCAGAGACAGGATTGTATCGAGGCACAGATCTGGGGAAGGCTACAAAAAAAAATTCTGCTGCACTGAAGGTTCCCAAGAGCACAGTGACTTCCATAATTCTCAAATGGAAGAAGTTTGGCCTGCAACCAGGACTCTTCCAAGAGCTGGTCGCCCAACCAAACTGAGCAACTGATGGATAAGGGCCTTGTCTAGACTGGTGACCAAGAAGCTGATGGTCACTCTAGTTGAGCTCCATGATCATATATGCAGATGGGAGAAACCTACAGAAGGACAAACATCACTGCAACACTCCACCGATCTGGGCTTTATGGCGGTGTGGCCAAACTCAATCCTCTCCTCAGTGAAGACACATGAAAACCCACTTGGAATTTGCAGAAAAGCACCTAAAGGACCCTCAGACTCTGAGAAACAAGATTCTCTGGTTTGATGAACCTCAATTCTACGCATCATGTTTGAAGGAAACCAGCTCTGCTCATCACCTGCAGAGTACCATCCCAAAAATAAAGTGTGCTGGTAGCAGCCTCATGCTGTGGGACTGTTCTTCAGCAGCAGGGACTGAGGGACTCATCAGAGTAGAAGAAAAGCTCAATGCACCAAAATATTGAGGTAGCCTTAATGAAAACCCAGTCCAGAGCATTCAGAACCTCAGACTGGGCAGAAGGTTCACCTTCCAACAGGACAATGAACCTAAACACACAGCCTAGGCAACACAGCAGTGGCTTAGGGACAACTCTGTGAATGTCCTAGAGTGGCCCAGCCAGAACCCTGACTTGAACCCTATCGAACATCTCTGGAGAGACCTGAAAATGGCTGTCCACCGACGGTCCCCATCCAACCTGACAGAGCTTGAGAGGATTTGCAAAGAAGAATGGCAGAAACTCCCCCAATCCAGGTGTGCAAAGCTTGTTGCATCATACTCAAAAAGACTTGAAGCTGTAATTAATGCCAAAGGTGCTTCAACTAAGTATGGAGTAAAGGGTCTGAATACTTATGTAAATGTGATATTTCAGTTTTTTCTTTTTAATAAATTTACAGACATTATTAAAATTCTGTTTTCACTTTGTCATTATGAGGTACGGCATGTAGATTAATGAGAAAAAAAATGAATTTAAACAATTGTAGTATCAGGCTGCAACATAAAAAAATTGAAAAAATTTAAGGGGGTCTGAATACTTTCCGTACCCACTGTACACATAATAAATATAAACAGTACACACACATATATTATGTAAACAAAAACTTTTATTTTGGATGTGATTAACTGCAATTAATCGTTTGACAGCACTACACTGGATAATCTTGAACCATAATAAATATAAACAGTACACACACATATATTATGTAAACAAAAACTTTTATTTTGGATGTGATTAATTGCAATTAATCGTTTGACAGCACTACACTTTTAAACATTACATCAAGGTTTCCCCAAACTGAAGGAACTACAGAAGGTTTGTGAGCTTAATAAAAACCAAATAATTAATTAAATCATAAAAATGTAAAATTAAAATGAATCATTTTAAAATAACAATCAAAATAAAACACAAAAAAAATTCAATATTTTATTTATTTACCTGGACGTCATATGACCAATTTCAGAAATCCGTGAACATGCAAATGTGATATTTAACGATTATAATATTTATTTTAAAATCTTAGGCGTACTTCAAGTAAATGTATTAGTTGAAGGAAGACAAAAAAATTTGGGAATCACTGCATTATATGTAAATGCGTAGTAAATAATAAACAGTGTTGGGGAAAGTTACTTTTAAAAGTAATGCATTACAATATTGCGTTACTCCCTAAAAAATAACTAATTACGTTGCTTAGTTACTTTTTATGGAAAGTAATGCCTTACATTACTTTTGCGTTACTTTTTAAATATGAGCAGGGCTTGATTGTTCTTAATATAAGAAGTTCTATTTATAGCAAATGTAAAAGCCCTTTCACACCAAAAAGTGTAATGAATAAACCTCAGGCTGAAGGAAAAGTAAATTCACGTCTGTAAACTAGAACGCAGGAGAAGAAGGTTCAACACTCTTCAGCAATAAAAAAAACAATGAAGCACGATTGTTAGTTTATCTAAAGTCATTTTTACTTATTAGTATGGTTGAACTGGATCATCAAAGGTCAGCAGCAAAAACATTGGTTAATAAAATGGGAATAGATACATTTGTGTTGTTTAACATATTTAATTATTGCAGGTTTGCATCATATTCTGAGTTTGCATATCACTGTTTTAATTCATTTTGATGAATACTAAATCTGTTTTTTGCGAGTGGGATGAATTAATGCACATTCACATTTAGTCTAGAACTACAGTAGCCTAACAGCATGTTCACTAGTGATGCGCAGATGGCGGTTGTATTATATTATACTGTTTCAGCTATTAAAATTTGTTCAGTTTTGTATGTAATGGCAAAGTGATTAGATTTCGTTTTGTTTTTTTTATTAAGTTAATTTAGAAAAACGTTTGGAGCATTTTTTTGTTCGTTAATTAAGTTTTTTTTCTTTCTTAAAGTAGGCTAACGACCAAGCGGCCAGCGGCAGACCGGCAGGCTGATCATTATGTCTGATCAATTTAGCCTTCTCAAATCATCACGACTTGCCTAAAATCAAATCTAGATACACTAAAATAGTTCAAGCGTATAACAATGTTTAAACGTTAAACCTAGATAAATGTGCGCTGCATCCTAGTTTGTGCGGAAAGTGGAAGTTAAAGCGCAGGACATGGAGGCACCAGCGCAATCAATTGCATTTTTTCAGTGGAAACAACTTACGCCGTATTTTTTGCTCATAAAGGTGAGAGTAATACATCATTCGGAACTGTAAATGGTCTACTTTTATTTGTGTGCACTCATAATATCAACAAAACTTTTTATAAAATATACAGTATAAAATTATTTTATAAAATAAAGAAGACAATGATGTACCGTCTCGTCTTGAACAGGAGTTCACAAAAATGAACTGAAAGTCAGCGAATACATGCCCCACAGACATGATAAATATATCTGAGCTTTAAATTACTACTTAACGAAATAAATAAATTATTATAGTCATTCAATAAATAATTTACATACGTATTCCCAATATTTTATTATGTAAGCTTTATACCTCAAATAAAAAGACAATATAATGCTAATATTAATTTGCCAGCTCATTCTCTTAAATGGCTTGTGTATGTCGAGCATTCAGTTAATATGGACTGAATTAGGCCTGATTTTATCATGGTCAATTTTCAATCAGCTGACCATTATGGGGACAATAGCCTATTTGAGACATTCTACTCACAATAAGTAACTTTGCAACTACATGTTAACTGAACTCTCATTAATTTGCAATTACATGTCAACTAACTCTCGTTAGAGTATTAGCAGTCTGTAGGGTTAGCATTAGTAGAGAAAGTTAACATAGGCTACTTGCAAAGTTACGTACAATCAGTAGAATGTCTTCTGAGGGAGCATCAAAATAAAGTGTTAGCAGATATTAAGCAGATCGTCGAATAATACTCTAGTGACTACTAGTTGATGTAGTTTCAAAAGCATCTTTCTCCACTGACAGCCATTCAGTTGTAGAGTATGTTCTGGCAAAATGAGAATGATATCTAATGTTTCTGGCTTGCTTCACTTGTCTAAATGTGTGAGGCCAAAACCTCAATAGAATAGCAAAAATTAAGAGTGTTATTTTTTTTTGGTTTTGAGTGATGGATGTTTGGTTTGTTTTGTTTTGCAGGGGCCCAATGCTTCTCCTCATTCTAAGATGAAGTTATGGAAGTTTGCTGTCATCGGCCTGATTCTCTGTGGTGCTGCACTTCCCCTGCTCGTCCTTAAAACCGCTCCCTCTTCCCGAGCCCTGCCCCCTCCTCCCCACCGCAGAGCTTCATCCTCATCACTTTCACCTCCATCATCTTCATTTACACCAAGCAATTCATCGTCTACCATTGTGGCAGGTGGGCGGCAACGGAGGGCCAGATCAGCTGACGGAGGAAACGCTCTCGTATCAGAATGTAAGATCATGACGAGCACTTATGTTCTCTTGTGTTGTGACAGTGGTTCATTATAGCGTAGCCTATCATTGTTTACATCAGATTGCATTTAGCATGCAGGCCTCCCAGACGCCAGGCTCAAGTCCAACTTCACACAAACAGAATTCCACGTGAATTAAACTCTAACTCTGATAACCAATATTCCCTGAAATTTCAATTTTAAAGTTTGTACATTTATGCCACTGTGGTAACCAACTAGAACTGAAAAAAAAATACCTGTTTTCAAACAGGTATTCATATGTATTTCACATAAAATGTGGTTCTACCACACTAAAATATTGACATGCTGACAGCATCTAAAACATAAATATTATGTATGAACAACTTTACGGACATACAAATGTTCATGAATCTCTATTAAATGAATATGTAATTTATGGACTTCGATTCTGTTGTATTTCTAATCAATGAGATTATGTTTCAGTTGCATTTATTAAACACAGTTGGCTCATTAACTTCATTGAATTTTGCAATTTCATGTGTGACTTCTAATGCAAACTTGTTTCAGAGAAATAACTGTTTAACCATTACTTATGTAATATTAATTTAATCTGAATATTACATGAATATGCTGTGAATACAAAAAAATACCTTAAAATACACTGCAAACACACAATAAAAGTATCATAAATGTAACCCATTTACACAAATGTTCAATATTCATATGATTGCATTGTGTTAGGAACAGAACCAAATTCAAGAATTTATTTAGTGATATTAATCAACAACCTCAGTAGCAACTGTAACTGCCAAATCCTTCATTTATTAAAAAATTATAAGCATAAATAATTTGCCACCTCAAGAAGCGTTACAACAAAGGTTTTATGTCAGTAACATCATTGCTGTTATTATACTTACAATGGAAGCATATGGGGCAAGACTTTCAAATGGTTGAAAAGCAAAAATGTGTAGCTTGTGAAGTAAATTATAATAGAGTGCAACAGTCAGGTTCCACCAGTCAGCATGCAGAGAGCGCCATGAGGACTCTTTAGCTCCACCCGCTCCCATGAAGCACCGCAAATGACGTAATTGAGTCTTCCTACGCTATGAAAATAGTTCAATGTTGGTCTATTTATATGCATATTTGGCAAAAACCCTCATTTGGTGTTAAAAAAAAAATCTACTGTTGGGATTTACTAAACACACACAGTGGGAAATTAGTGCTGAAAAGGCATGGACACGGTTCATTTTTGCGACTTACCTTATTGCAGGGGTCTCCAACCCTGCTCCTGGAGAGCTACCATCCTGCAGATTTCAGCTCCAACCCCAATCAAACACACCAGAACCAGCTAATCAAGGTGTTCAGGGCTGCTTGATAATTACAGACAGGTGTGTTGGAGCAGGGTTGGAACTGAAGTCTGGAGGATGGTAGCTCTCAAGGAGCAGGGTTGGAGATCCCTGCCTTATTGAATATGCATTTGTAGGAGTTTCCCTTTCGATCTGTAAATTTATGGGTGGAGAATATTTAAATGAATCACACAATGCAATTTACTAAGATTTGCGCTCATGCCCAAAAAAAAAGCCTGTCTTATTAAAGCAGGCGGTAATTTGTGCTGCTCTTGGTAGATTGCGCTGGTCATTATGGAAATGAGATGCTGTGTCTGTCTTCTTTAATGTGCACCTTGTCAGTAAATCACACGCAGAATTTTCCCCTCCCATCGGTGCTTTTATGAAACTGCACTCTAACGGTAATTTACTCTGTTTAGTAAATCTGGCCCTATAGTCGTTAAGCAGGGTTGCCAAGTCCATCATTTTATTGTGGAATTGGGCTACTGTTTTTACTATTGTTGCGGGTTATTTTGAAGTCTGTGGGTTAAAACAGCCTTTTCAGAATGGAGCAGACCCTTAACAGAAGGGGAAAACTGTGGAAGAAACATGATTGGGCTGATTTTGATTCACGGACCTGGCAACCCAACTATTAAGCACACAGTCTCATCAGTTTTTGCATCTACTTTTTCATATACAGATTTCCATATACTTTTTCTGCTTCAAATCAATGTTGTGGTTCTCCTTGTAGCTGACTGGTTTGCTTCATGGCTTATAACGCTTTAACAAAGACTTTTTTAATATCCCTATGGGATAAAAGAATGAAAAAAGTACTTTTAAAAGCAGCGCCACTGAAAAAGTGTGCATGCACAATTAAAATAATGCTAGTGTTTTTGCCATGCTAAACACTGAAAATAATTAACCCTGCTTTTTTCCTCAATCTCAGTCATAAAGATGTTCCAGAGCTTCACAGAGGGCGAGCTCAAGCAGGTCATTGAGACACTGGTGGAAAGGAAAGCCCGCAGAGATGCCCAGCAGAGCAAAAGGACTAAACGGGCAAAAAAGCGATCCAAACCCTGCTCGCTGCAGGAGGTGGAGGTGACGGTCAGCCAGCTGGGGTTGGGATACGTCAGTGACGAGACTATAGTCTTCCATTACTGCAGCGGAAAGTGCACCACTAGCCGCAAAAACTATGACCTGACGCTGGCGTTCATGAAGCGCTCGCGGCTGCTAACAAGGGACCAGAAGGACAAAGCGCGCCACAGCCCCTGCTGTCGGCCCACCGCATACGAGGAGGACATCTCCTTCCTCGATAACTTCAACAGATACCACACAATCCAAGAGTTTTCAGCCAAAGCATGCGGATGCGTCTGACATTGAGGGTCAAAACTCAGAGTGTTCAAAACTTTTAGGAAGCATAAAATGTTTTAATCTCTGAAAAATACAGACCCTCGATTCTGAGAAGAAAATCTTCTGGGCTTACAGCACTGAGGCGAGAGCTTATGTCTTGCATTGCCTTCACGAAACGGCTGACAGATTCTCCTCAGACACTTCTGCCAGTCCTGATGAAGAGAAACCAAAAATATATTAAGCAAATAATTATTCTCATGTTTAGTCGTTGCTAATGAGATGCTGCTGTATATCTTGTTTCTGTTGCCTTCGTGGGTCTATTTCAAATCGCTTGAAATGTTGGGTGGATGCTCAGAGTTTCAATGTCCAAAACCTCTAGAAAATTCATTCAGGGCTTCAGTAAACAAAGCAAGTACACAAAGGCACACCCAATGCTGAACAAAACTTCCTCATTGTGTAACTGACCTGTAAATGGTCCCAACAGCTCTGAAAGGTTTCAACTCTGACATTTCAAAGGCATAACATTCCCACAAATCAAATTCAAACAGACACATTAGTTATACTGAACATCTACCTCAGCTTTGCAATAGTCAACATGGCTCTGTAAAAGAAAACCCAATATTTGATCAAAATATTTACATTTATTAAATGTTATAATAATCAAACAAAAAGTGATGTATAAAAAGATCAAAAAGGAACCTAATAATCTGCTAAAGGATGGATTTTAAAACGCTAGGTATCACACAAATGCTGACGTTGAAAATGGTAACAGAGAAAAAACTGGTGGTCACACGCTACCAAAATTTCAAGTCGTTCCGAACACAACAAACTCACACAGAAACAAGCACCTTGTGACAAGATGTTATCCTGCATCTGTCAAATCCGACTGCCCAAAATACGCAGACAGGTTCAGATTTTTTGGCAAAGTAGTATATTCCAACCTTCTGAACCTGATCAATTGGAATGATCAAAAACTGTAGAAAATGGGTTCCAATTTATAAAATTTGATGCATTTATGAAACAATACTACAATGTCCAAAACAATCCCGTTTCAAAACTACTATGCATTTTGGCAAATTGTATGTTGTACTCATTCGTATGTTTTCATACAATCTACTTAAGCCCATGTGATGGTTAGGGGTAGACCTTCATGTTTTTTTTGTTTTTTTTGCGACAAATCATACATTTTTGTATTTCACATTGTGTGAATCCATACAAAATCACCACCTTGTAAAATAGATACAGTTTCCAGTGAGATCGGGTTGTAGTGTCCCCACAAGGTTCTCAGAATCTTCCAGTCAGGTTCTACATAGAGAGAAATTTGTATGATTTTGTACATTGATAATATTCAAATTGTGCTTTGCCAAAATGATGCTACTATTGGCCTGGACTGCCATCATAAAGTCAATCTGCACTGTTCCTCAGAGGAAAAATTCAGATCCCACCCTTTCAAGAATCCCTCCAGAAACAGGCTCACTATTGGACGGTTTTCACTCTTCTAGAAACTTGCAAATGTACTGAAACTGAAGGCAACCTCTCAGCAGCAGCTGGTGACAGGCTATCCGTGCCCAAAGTCTTCCCTTAGTTAACCTGACCAAATCCACTTTATTTGTGTAAATCCTATAACACAAGAGTCTAATCCACTTTAGCTCCTGTCAAGCCTTGGCCAAAAATACAGAGAACTAAAGTGGGAAGAACCTACCTGCACAAGCATCGAATAAGTCTCTAAATAAAACTGTGTCCTGATTTTAGCTCTAAACTCCACCAAAATAATCTCTGGTAATTACGCATTAAACAAGCACAGATACTAGTGAAACTAACTCCTCGTTTCGACTTTCTGTAGTCAATCATGTTTGCATTGACATAAAAATAACTCTTTATAATAATATTATATAATATTATACTTAGTGGATTACAGCTGCAGTAAGACACGTACACGATGTCAACAGACTGCAAATGCGATAACTGCTTGCAATAGTAACTGGAAAGAGAATTTGGTATACAAATGAAGTACGGTGAATCGAAATGAGAGTTGAAATCGATGTCTTGTGCTCAGGAAGCAGATGAGTGTCCCTTTAAGCCACGTGTAAGTCTGATCAGTTCGTTAGAGCACTGATGTAATTACAGGAGAAGACTTAAGCCCTAACAAACACCCGGCCTTAAAACTCAACAAACCATGTGCTTACAAAAGGTGTGCAGACTTTGTGCTACTGTAACAACCGTTTTGAGTTTATTTTGTATATATTTTTTTCACATATGGACAAAAATATATAGAAAACCAAATTGAAGATTTATGCAATACACTAATATAGTAATGTGCATGTATATGGTTGTAAGAATCTTTTAGCATGCTGAACTAGAACAATTATGAAATAGAATCTAATTTCACCTCAGAATATCACATTCATAATATGCAAAAACTGTTTAAGCAACATCATGCAAGATTTTTAGTACGATATTGTTTTTGTCATACTAATGGATACTAATGGATAGTTCACCCAAAAATGAAAACTCAGTCATTATTTACTCACCCTAAATGTTGTTCCAAAACTGCATGACTTTCTTTCTTCTGTGGAACATAAAAGAAGATATTTTGAAAAATATGGGGAGTTTGGAAAAGACATTTCTTGAGATATTTCTCAAATATCTTCTTCTATGCTGACAATTCTCATTTTCGGGTGAACTATACTTTTAACTGATATTTCAGATAAATTATGGCCATCTTTATACTGATACACCTAAAAACAGTAACATTTAAATTGACTGACTCGTCTGGTCTGATAAAAATAGCTTGCTAATGTATTTACTGCACAGTTTCCCTTTTTAGGTGAACAAAATCATTCCAAATGCTGTCAAAGGATCAAGCTGAGTTAGCAAAACATCAACACTCCTGTCTATTAGAAATAGTGCTGTATAATCCATTCATATCTAAAGCTGTCACTCTGAGGTTAATCGTATTTGTTCTTTTACTTTTTCTGGAGTAACTGCAGTCTCTGAAGAGTTCATCTGTCCGTCCATATGGCCTCAGTCTCTTCCACCTGCTGCAGTGGGACATCCTGTTAACCCACACACACACACACACACACACACACACACACACACACACAGCCTTTTGGTTTGAGCATTGTTGGACCCTGTTGACCAACTGCAATAAACATTGATGCAATGCATCTATATAACAAATTACGTATATTTATTGAAGAGTAAATTATGGTTTGTTTATTTATTTAGATGTAGAATCACTGACTTAACGAGAACATATTTATTATTTTTTTGGGTGCCAAAAAGATCTCATATGTATTATATTCGATATATAACATGTTTAATAAACTGTATCAGCTTTAAAACCAACCCAACCCTGTGTGATTTATTATACTGTCATTGTTTCACTTTTTGAGTTGCATAAGCACAAATTAAAATCAGATTATATTACTATTTAATCGAATTAAAACGTTTAGTATCTGATAGAAACAATTAAACTGTTAAATAAAAGATGGTGCTCTACATTAGTTTTCCTGTTTTGTCTGTTTATATTATTTTATTAGTTTATCTTAAGAAGATCGGAGCAATTTTGTGTGGTCATATTTTCACAGATGAATGAGAGTGTAAGTGCTTGATGTGCGAGTTAAAGGTTCACTTGTCTAATCAATGTTATTAACTGCACAAGTGTGCAAACAAGAATAACAGTTAGTGTCATTTATGCCAAAGCTGTCAACAGTAACCCAAGCATTACAGCCAAATGCAACTTTAAAGCATGACAAGTAAAAAAAAAAAAGATTGTTTGTTTGTTTGGATTTTCATTCCTCTGCTGAAGGTCTCTGAATCTTGCATATTTCATATGAGGTACCATATCAGGAAAAATGAGAAGCAAATTCATTTCCAGCCTCTTGTCCTTACTGCTGGATGATAGATACTGTAAGCTGAGAAACATGCATCTCTTGAGGACAACATATTACCCATAATCCCCCTTGAGTGTCGGCCCACAGTGAACGGCCTTGACACGCATGCATTACTGTCAGCAGCTCTGTGTGTTCGGGAATAAATGTCAGTGTGAAAGTACAGCAAACCTGGCCCAGTCCTGACTGTGAGAGAAACTAGTGCTTTAGTTAAAAGGGTATGTATTTACAATTTTACAAATGACATGCATTTACAGTACATTGCTAAATTTTAATTACAAAGTTGTGGGGTCATTCTTAGGAAACTGTACCATTTGCCATTTGTGTCTTCATGACTTGCAAGTACATCATTAACATAATTCTGTCTTTTCAAATGAATTGGCTAAAATAATACTTGAGCAGGTGTTCAGTGTGGTTTTGGATCCCAAGTTTGATTTTTAAAGGAAAAGTTCACCCAAAAATGTCATCATTTATTCACCCACAAGTTGTCCCATATCTGAGTTTCTTTCTTTTGTTGAGGTCCCCACTGACTTCTATAGTATTTTTTTTACATGCAATGCCAATAAAAAGTCTTCATACCCCTTCAGTTTTTTCACATTTTGTAATGTTGCTGACTTATGTTAAACTGCTTTAAATTACTTTTTTTCCCACACCAATCTACACTCTATACACCATAATGGCAAAGCAAGAAACATGTTTTTAACATCTTTGCCAATTTATTAAAAATAAAAAACTTAAATGATTCCATTGCATAAGTAATCATACCCTTATCTGGGACAGTTGAAAATTAGCTCTGGAGCATTCATATTGCTTGTAGATGTTACTACACTGTAACGTTAACCTGTGGCAAATTCAATTGAATGGGTCTAACAGCTGAAAATGCATATCAGAGCAAAAACCAAGCCCTGAGGTCAAACAAACTGTCTGTATAGCTCAGAGACAGGATTGCATCAAACCACACATCTGGGGAAGAGTTCAGAAAAAAATTATGCTGCATTGAAGTTTCACAGTCTCCGTTACCCTTAATGGAAGAAGTCTGAAACAACCAGGACTCTTCCTAGAGCTGGCCTCCTGGCCAAACTGAGCAATTGATGTAGAAGGGCTTTGGTTAGAGTGGTGACCAAGAACCTGATGGTCACTCTAGTTGAGCTCCATGATCATAAATGGAGATAGGAGAAATCTACAGAAGGACAAACATCACTGCAACAGTCCGCTGATCTGGGCTTTATGCTGGTGTGGCCAAACTCAATCCTCTCCTCAGTGAAGACACATGAAAACACACTTGGAATTTGCAAAAAAGCACCTAAAGGACCCTCAGACTCTGAGAAACAAGATTCTCTGGTCTGATGAACCTCAATTCTAAACATCATGTTTGAAGGGAACCCGCTCTGCTCTTCACCTGCAGAGTACCATCCCAAAAGTAAAGTGTGCTGGTAGCAGCCTCATGCTATGGGGCTGTTTATTAGTAGCAGTGACTGAGGGACTCATCAGAGTAGAAGAAAAGCTCAATGCACCAAAATATAGAGATAGGCTTAATGAAAACCCAGTCCAGAGCATTCAGAACCTCAGACTGGTCAGAAGGTTTACCTCCCAACAGGACAATGACCCCTAATCACACAGCAAGAGTGGCTTATAGACAACTCTGTGAATGTCCTTGAGTGGCCCAGCCACAGCCTGGGCTTGAATACAATCAAATATTTCTGGAGAAACCTGAAAATGTGCATCTGCCCCCATCCAACCTGACAGAGCTTGAGACGTGAAGAGGTGAGGAGAAGAATAGCAGATAACTGCCAAATTCTGATGTGCAAAGCTTGTCGTATCATACCCCAAAAGACTTGAGGCTGTGAAGGTGATTCAGCTAAGTACTGAGTTAAGGCTGCAACATAACAAAACGTGAAAAAAATGAAGGGGTATGAAGACTTCTTATTGGCAGTACTCAATGAAGACTAACAACTGTTTCCAACATTCTTCAAGATATCTTCTTTTGTGTTCAGCAGAAGAGAGAAACTCGTATAAGTTTGGAACAACTTGAGAGTGAGTAAATGACGACAGAATTTTAATTTTGGGTGAATAATCCCTTTAAAATGTGCATTAAAATTTGCATTTTCTGCTTTCTTGTGATTTTAAGTGCACAAGGCTTCCTGAAGCTCTCAAACTTTTATAAAGCTCTTGAGTCATGGAAGCCTTAAGCAAATTTTCTCCTCATTTAATTTGGAATAATCAATATATAATATCAGGTTGTAACTTGAGATTTTTTCCCTGACTAGTAAGGGCATTATCTTTATCTCACACTTTGTAAGCAACAGTGAGACATTTTATTCTTATGAAGTTTTACAGAAAAATGTGTGGTAAATGCATCTAGATATTATCCCTTTTGATCTGTTGTTCCTGGTGAAATCTTACAAACTGTAATGCAATATGATTTAGAATATCCCCAAACAATCTACAGTATGAGTCAGTGGTTAGCATTTTGGATATAAAACATACAAATCAATATCTGAGAAATTGTATTACTGCTACTAATAATCATTCAATTAATAAAGCTTATTAGAAGTCCTGACCAAAGTTTAACCAAAACATTTTCCCACTGTGTCCCTTTTACCAAAAAGAGGAAGTTCTTATACTTTTGACTTCAAATCTCAGCATCTTTGTTTCTTGTGTTTTATTAGATTAGCAACATTTCTGTCAATGTGTTTCTTTTCAACTCTGACATTTCTGGCAACAGGGAGCAATATGATGTTTTAAAAATTTCTTTGTATATAAATACCACATTCACAAAGCAAGATATCTTCAATTTAATCATGCCTCAGATTTGTGTTTACTGTTAAAATCTCTTCCCATATAAAAAGCTTTTAAAACATTCTGCATTATTGACCTATTTATATTGAACTTATTTACATGTTTTGGTAGATTTAACATGGTTTTGCATGTAATGATGTAATGCAAACCAATTTTAAAATAAAAGTAAAATGTTTGAAGATGGATTCCTAATGCTTATGAATGTTTATGGCCATGTTACTATGGGTCTGATGTGGGAAAATATGATATCTTGACAGATCTGCAGAAACCTTTTCAAATAAAATTAGCCTATTACAAACAGTTTTTCCCCAGAGTTTGCTCAGGCACAAACGGTACCATTTCCTGACAGATTCTTCAACAGGCAGTTGTGATTTAACTTTAAAGCCTGTAAGAGCCTTTCAAGACTCATTTATGACTTTTCTATTTTTATATCACTTATCTAACCGTAAGATTAGCTTTCTTCCTTCCCTTATGCGGTTCTTGCTGTGCGCTAAAAGAGTTTAATGCAATGGAGCCAGTAATCTATAATATAAATTAAACAATCCAGGCTTTATTTCCAAACATTTAAAACTCAAGTTGAAACGGCCTACATCTAGCGATGTTCTGGCCATGTGCTGAGCGCCCTCTGCTGTCCACTGACAGAGAAATGCACAATCATAGGTGGGCTTGCTTGACTTTGAAATGAGGATCATGTACACAAACTATCCTGGCGAGCCTGCAGGGTGATCACACTAAGCAAATACCGCTCTGCTTTGAGGAATCGATCACTGTAATTTGGATGGTAAACCACTTTGACCCACGAGAGTGTTACGTTATCTCCTCAACACAAACATCATCTATCACTGCCAGGCCTTTCTGTTTGCCTTGACTCTATTCTATCATTATACAATGTCTGAATCTCACTGGCCATCTGAGTGGGTCACTCGGGTGAAGCCAGACAGACTAAACACGTCGTGAGTCATTATTTCCGGTGAGGGAGCTGGCCTCGATTACCTGAAATCAAGGCTTGGTGTTCAGTTTTCTCCTCATGTTCAAGTGATCACTGATTTGTGCTGTGCATGAGAATGTCTCGGTTGAAAACGCACTCTTATAAGCTCAGATTGTCTGATTTTGTCTCTAGAGGACTTCAGCGTGCAAATTATGTAACACTATTTGGAAAAATGTTGTTTTTTGTGTGCTATTTCTTTTCTATTGTGTAGCTCTGACGTACGGAGCAAATACCAAAAAAAAAAAAAAAATTGAGCAAACGTAAATTTAAGGCAACCAGCTTCAGCAGATTTTTGAGTTTTCTCAACTTTGTTGTATAAACTTAAAACAAGAAGTTGAGAAAACTCAAAAATCTGCTGAAGCTGGTTTCCTTAAACTTATATATATATATATATATATATATATATATATATTTTTTTTTTTGTACAGTGCTGTAAAAAAAATCAAAAGTTGAGAGAACTTAAATGTTTAAGGCAACCAGCTTTAGCAGATTTTTTAGTTCTCAACTTCTTGTTTTAAGTTTATTAAAAAAAAAGTTGAGAGAACTCAAATCTCCTACAAAAATAAGTTGAGAAAACTCAAAAATCTGCTGAAGCTGGTTGCCTTAAACTTAAGTTTCCTCAACTTTTTTTTTTTTTTTTTGCAGTGTATAAGAGGACAGTGTTCTTGTAAAACTTTGCATTTTCTCACAAAAGTATTGCATAACCCAGAGTAACTTTGCATTTTCTCACAAAAGCACTGAAATACAGTATAGTTTTTCCTCCCACCTCATTTTATTTCAATTACAAAACTTTTGCTAGAGAAAAGCAAAAGCATCAAAATATAAGTTTCCTTTCATTTTTTTTTACTGGGACCATGACCATGTCCCTTTAAGTCCCATTAAATATTACATTTCAATGCTTTTGCTTGCAAAACTTCACAAAAATCCTTATTTGCTCTCAAAAAAACAACAACAAAAAAACTGGTGATGGAAATATTATATTATATTTGAGTGCATTTGCAAATGAATGGCAAGTTTCTTAGGGAAGCATATTTATGTGTGAGAACAGGGGATTGCAATTTTTTCCTTTTAGACTGCAGCCAATTTTGCTAGCATGTCCACAACTTTGTGGATTGTTATGCTTTTCACAAGGGCTGTATCCAACACATTTATCACAAACAACAAAATATGGAAAACTGTGGCAAATATTGCTGCAGGTAGGACATTTAATCAGGATCCAAAAAAATAGCACTGATTGGTGGAAACACATCATCCTCTGGAATTTTGAAGAGGACAGTCAGCCAGCTAACTTCAAACTGTTTTTTTAATGAAATGAATGTACTTTATTTTAGTTCGATAATTTTATGGAATAGTTATATTTTATTAGGTTAACCAGTTTTTGAGCTGGAATGAAATTTACAACTTAAACTGTCGCAAATTTTGATTGCTTTGAGGCACTCAAGTTTGGTGTCTTTTTAAAGAAGCCAGATTATTATTGCAAAAAGTAATAAGTTATAGAAGTTTCTTATTACGAAAAATGCACAAAATTTTTTTTTCTTAAATTTTATATAAAATACATTTTTCCAAAACATGTCTTACTCTAAATCAGTATTGAAAACAAAGCCATCAGTCTAAACAAGCTGTGTTGCAAATTTGAGGTTGATGTCTCAAAACATGTAAAGAGTGGGTGCAATACCAAACATTTCCACTAGATGAAATTTGCTTCCTATTTATTTCCAATGTGGTTTTTTTTATTGCTATCAGTACTCGTGACTTTTTTTTTTTTTTTTTTTTTTTTTAAATCAGGATCATTTAACCTTTTCGAATCAAGATTTTTTTTTTTTTTCATACAATTCCAAAAATCTCAGTTTCAAACCACTTCCGAAGTTCGTTTGGATTAAGCTTGTACAAATCTTTTTTTTTTTTTTTCCTGTTTAGACTCCAGAAAACTAAAACAGATTTGATTTATGACAAGGTCATAGATTTATCAAAGAAGAGCCATGCATGCACATTTCAGATTTGGGGGAAAAAAAAAAAAAAAAACACTTCACGTGGCATTGACAAATATTCAGTCACAGCTTTGTGCATGTCTGCTAATATTTAGTTGATTAGAAATGACTCAGTTGAGCACGTGAATCAAAGATGAAATGATGGCTCGATGTGAGCGGTACGATTCCAAACCGCTTTTGGAATTTTAACCAAACAAGAGCCACATCTCATAAAACAAAGAGCTGAGAAAAATAGCGAGATTAGGGATTTATTTAAATTACAGCGAAATACACTCCATTTATGTGATTCAGTAGAGAACAGTCTACATAATAAGAATCCAAAACGAATAAATAAAACGATGAGAAATTTGAACAGATTCCAGCAGTTCCACCACATGCATGCTAATGGAGAGGGTAATTATCATCATCGCTGTCGGTGATTCATCCAGGGAACATTTTCTGTGGTTGACTACATTTGTTTTGAAAGGGAACAGTGAGGAAACCCACAATCAGTGCTGAGAGACGCTGCACACGTACTCATTACACTCAGCGAGTATGATTATGTCCATGTATACAAACGTACGTTTCAACGATCTGTAGCCATAAACATTTGGACAGAAGCAAAATGTGGCACTGAGGCTTCAACCAGCTTACTGTGTCTGGAAGAGCAAAAAATAAGGTGCTAAAAATTGAAATTCAAAATCTTTTTTTTTTTTTTTTTTTTGTGGAACAAAATGAAGAAATATTTTAAAGGCTCATTGGGTTTCTGTAGGTTTTATAAGGACTTTTAAGACTACTTTAGGACCTTATTAAGACTAAATAAAGAAAATTTAAGGAACACGATGACTTGTATTAGCAACTACAACTTCTAACCAATCTCCATTAATTAATTTAACAAAAGACAGCTTAAGGTTTAAATAGCTCTGCTCCAAACCATATGGAAATAACTTTCCCATGCAAATGTCTAAAGATTCTTAAATCAAGATAAATTTATGTGACAAGCAATATGACATAAGTCTGGTTTACTGTGAACCTGATCAAAATGAAGTTTACAAAAACAAAAACCTGCCAATGAGCTCAGAAAAATACTTAATTCAAGGTGAAAACAAGTTTTCATTCCCACTGACAGATATTTGTAATGGTTTTGAACAAATGATTTAAATGAACACTTCATATCTTAATTTTGCATCTCAAGTAAATATATTTAAGGATTTGTATTTGAAAACATTTTAGCAATGCATGCAACATATGCCATGACTTTATGAATTTAAGACTTTCTTCTCAGATTTAAGATCTTTTGAAGGCCTTAATTTGCAGAAGGGTGAGTTAAGACCGTTTTAAGACCCGCAGAAACCCTGTTAATGTCAGTATTGCAGTAATAAAAAACAACATGAATTTAAAAATGTGTTAAGTTGAAACTCAGTACATGAAATAGACATGGAATTTTATGATATATTGTATATTTATGAAGAATTTGCTTTTCTACACTTACAACTCTGATGTTTATTGTCCTAAAGCTGTTAACGGGAGACGCTTTTATTTCTTCCGAAAGGTTTCTGGGAAAGTGTTCATCACATTTCATCTGAAATGCTGCATGCATTCATGGCCTCACGCATGCAAGGACGTTCTAGGCCGATAGCAGACCTCACAGCCCACCAAAGCTGACACATCACACCCTCACTGTTAAAATAAACTCAACTGAAGCCGTCCAAAATGAGTGACGAGTTTAAGTGCTGTGGAAAATTACAGAAACGCCTCAGTGGAGAAGCACAAAGATGATTTCACATATCAAACCAAGCAGTTCAGGATAATTCCTCTTTGTTTACTTTCTGCTAGTATTGATCATGCTTTGTCACTACATTGTTATTTTCAGAAAAAAAAAAGGTATTTGTTCTTTATCCTGTTTTTAAAAAGACATTGTTGCACTAAATAAGAAAATATCAAACCAGGTTTAACTGAGGACAAGGTGTTTTTAGTGGATGTGTGAAGTGTCCAGTCCCACATGTGTAGTGAAATGCTTTAAATACAAGGGTGCAGAATTTAGTAGGGACGCTATGACATGTCCCTACCAATATCTACTAAATTGTTCCTAGCAATAATTTAGATCAAACAATTAAAAGTCTGTTGTCTGCCGCTATGTTCCCACCAATGCCAAAATCAAACCTACACCCTTGTTTAAATATGCAAATTATGGATTGTCTAATTAAATATGCACTAATTTGTATACATTTCTAGAACAAAAATCAGAACATTGAAGCTGGCTTCAAAATTCTTGTTTCATTTTGTTGACATATTAGAGTCAGAGGTTTTTACAGAGGGGATTTTGGATTTCTCTTTTTAATCACGCTATAAAACAGTAACTTCTATCATTTTAGGATTAAAATGTTGTAGAAAATCAGGCAAATGATAAATGAACAAACCTTCAGGATATAGATAGGAATCAAACTGTTAAGTCTGGCGTATGCAAGTGCTGCTTTAGATTTCTAACTCAGTGCAGAAGGGGAAAAAAACCTAAAAAAAAAAAACTTGTTTTAAGAAAACGGCCTTTAAAGATATTTACTGTAATTGAAATCTACAGATGCAAATAAATTGAACTTAATTTGCACTGAACCCAGAACATTTGTTTTTCATATTGTCATTTTAATTATTCTTCATTTCAAACAGCTCCACTCACTGCTTCTTTGCCTTCATGACAGAATTGAACTGATCTTTTGTTTTAGTTCCCCATTTAGTGCTTCAAATTTATTGTAACCAAGGAGTTAAACAACAGACGATTTAAAATTAACAGATGTAACATTACCTCAATGTCGACATGAAACGGGAATTACAACCATCTTTTCATGTATCAGAGTGAAACGGCTTATTGTGCAAAAAAATAAAAATAAAATAAAAATGGACTGAATTGATTGGATTGTAGAAAGTGCTGACTAATTGCACTTGTTTCATGTGAGTGACAGGTTAGAGGGATGTAAATGCGTCTGGCAACCCAGCAACATTAATATTTTTACTTCATCGTGATTTTAAATGTTTAATTTTAAAGGTAAATGACTCTAATTTTTAAAATATTAAAATATGCACTGTCCCCAGAAATATTTGGACAATTAAGCCACACTTAATGTCTGAATTTCTTTGCATTATAAATATCAAACCAAGTGGCATTTATTTTAAATAAAGATAACAAACCTGGTTTTTAAATTTCACAAAAAGATGCACACAAAGTGAAACAAAAAATGAAAAAGTGTATATTTGGTTGTCAAAATTTAGAGGAGTATGTTCATGCACTGAAAACAATTTGGTGTAGGAATAATTTTCACTCAGAAATCAGGTTAATTTCACAAATTAATTACAAAGAAATGGCATGAAATGCATTAAATGAAACAAAATTTTGAAAGACTGAAATAGTATTTTCTTGTAAAACATTGTGCTTAAAGGTTTAAATCCCTTCACTTAACCAGTTTGTCAAAATAACAGAATGCAGTTGATATCTGTTGTTATTCTGTTGGCTACTTGTGTTAGCCAACTGTCAAATAGATGCTTGTGTTTCTTAACCATGTAGTTATAGTATGAATGAAGCTATAATTAGTTTACAAAAAGGGTTCCAAACATCCATTAGCTAAAATAACTTGCTCAAAATGGCTTTGACCTTTAAACCATTTAAACGTGAGAGAATGGAAGAAAACAGTGGAGTTGAACTTGCACGTACAGACCACAATGTGACCTCCGCCTACTCATACTAATATTCACTCATTACCAAAGTGAAATTATAGACTGTAATCAAATATCCCAAGACAGATTTAATAACTTTAGAATACTCGATTTTAATTAGTAAATTGCGCCATCAAGCGGTCTGATATTTTCTGTTATTCGCAGGCTTTCAGAACACTCCGCGATCTTAAACGGATACTCCACCCCAAAATGAAAATTAATCATTAATCACTTACACCCATGTCGTTCCAAACCCGTTAAAGCTTCCAAGCTGATGGACTATTTTGACGATGTTTTTTATACTTTTATGGACCTCTACAGTGCAATTTACTATGCAGTCAATGGGACAGTCACAAGCCTCCCGGATATTTTTCATCCAAAATATCTGAAATTGTGTTCCTAGGACAAACGAAGCTTTTACGGGTTTGGAACGACTTGGTGGGTAAGTGAATAGACAATTTTTATTTTGCGGTGCAGTATCCCTTTAAACGCTCGTTTCCTACAAACTCTATTGGCGCCATTCCTTAGTGAAACTGACTTAATATTTACCAATATTAACACTGCATTTTAACTGTAAGCTTTAAGAAAATATTCAGGTAAAATCCCCAAATAATTCAAACTCAAATCAATATTATGATCGTGCGCACGATTTAATTCGTTCCCTCGTTTTAAGTATCATGCGCACGTTTTACTTTTTTCTCCGTAGGTGCTGTAGCGGTTGACGCGTAAAACTAAATTTGGTTATTATGCGAGTTGGGCTTTGGTTTAGCTCTTCGGCGTGAATTAAAATGCTGGTTTGGGGGTATCTGTGCACCAGCTGTTACAGCATAAAATAAAATAACGACAAAAAGATTTAGCCCTAATAAAAAATAAATAAAAAATAAAAACACAGCCTTTCAATTTCCATATAGGCCTATCTTACCTGTCGAGCAATAAGAGTCCATCTCTGGGTCGGTTTGAAATCCTTTTAAGTCTCGGAGTTGTGGTCATCTCTGAAAGCCCAATCTGGCTGTGTCACCTTCCCTTTGCTTGTAAACTTTTAAACAATTCACTGATAACAACTCTGCTCATTGGTTATGGAGAAAACCTGTCGGAACAAACACACCTCCCACCTCACTGAACATGCGCTGTAATAGTCGGACCTTCTTCTCTTTGTTTACGGACGTGACATAACCACGCAAAGACGAATGACGTAAAGTTGACATTACCCGCGAAATCCGACCCGACATCATCTATATATTGTAGCTTAAATCTCCATGCATTTGAGTCATTTTTTAAGGTACATTTCATTGTCCACTGTTGACAATTATACACTAGTCAACATTTGAAGTGGATCAAAACCTTTCATCAAAGTTGTCCTAAAACCAAAATGTGTTCTTGTATTAGGACAACTTTGATGAACATCATATGTTGACTACTGTATACTGTTTAACAATTTTCTTCAGAATTTTTTTTTTCTTCACATTTGAGGTTAACTTGATGAAGAAAATAGCATGTTGTTGGCCAGACTAGGCCTTCCATCGAAATTACGAGTCAAAAGGGAAAATTATCAATTAAGTTAAGCCAGAGAGGCAATTTTTTGGAAAACAGTTTTCATGACCCTACTGTGTGACTGTTTACTGATGTCTACTTTACAATAAACTGCTACCTGAACAGCAAAAACAGTTTAGAACAAAATATTGACAACTGAGGAACAATCATGCACAGCATACAGAGTGCAGACAAAGGAAGAAGAGCCTTTATGAAACAACAGTCAAAGGCGGTACAGGTTTCCAAGTGACTTAGAGAAGCAGCATTATATTTCATAATGTAGAATCAGCAGATGTGTATTAGTTGGAATAGTGAAATGGTCTGAATAATTTTAATTGCAGACATGAACAAAAAGTCTTCCACTGGAAGGGAAAAAAAAGATGCTGGATGAATAATGAATGAAAATGAAAAAAAAAAGAGGAAAAAATGAAATGACAATATTATTTGCATATTCTAGGGTTTTATAACTTGTCACATGGTCAATGGAAAACAGAACAGACCAAATATATATCCACATTTGACCACCATTACATGTTTCAACATCATGGTTAACAAAAAGACGTAATTATTCCAGTGAAATCAACAGTCCAGAAGCAGCCTAGCCCTTCTAAATGATCTCTAAACGCTTCCACCAGAGCAAAATTGTATATTTAAACCACAAGACCAGTGCGGTTGAGCTGGTCTGGACCAGAAATAGCACCAGCGCATTCACAGTCTATCTGAGGTCTACACAAATCAACCCAAAAAAGAAAAAAGGAGTGTGTCCTAAAGAACATCTGCTGCAACACACTGAATGTAAACATTTACAGACATTTACAGCAATCAACTCGTACTGAGCAAACATCTGTTTTGTAAACCCTTAGCTCTTCTAGTGCTTACATATTAATGGAAAACATCTAACTCTATGGAAACACACAGTTTTACTGAAGCAAAACAACAGAATGTAATGTTAAAAGGAAAGCAGGTACAACACAAATATGAACACAAAACAACGATTAAGTGCTATAGCTGGTATAAACACTAAAACCTCTGCAAACAGGACAAAAAAATATTTTTTTAGCTCACTAAATTTGTAACAAAGGCTAATTTAGTATATTGACCAACATATCTACATCTCTCTCGTTTTATTTTTGACAATATTTGAATTAAAATAAAAAAAAATATCCTACTATAGAATGACTAAATGTAACCTGTTCTCGATTTCTCGACAGACCGAAGACGGTCTTTTCCACACGGTCCGTCGCTACACATCCTGCTCTTCAACTGTATGTTTATGTGAATGGCAGGATGGAGCACTGGATCATCTGCTTCAGACACATTACAGCATGTGCGGACAGAAACAGTCAATGTACCATACATTGTTTTCTATTTTCATATTTTGTGAATATGCTACACTTGAGTACCTATCACTGGCAGTGTATTGAGGATATTCAGCAGCAGAGTGGGAAAAGCCCTTCTTTAACTACACTGTGTGAGAGTCACAGGTTTCTGCTTGTTGTTTAGCAGTAATGTGTCTCATGAGAGATATCTGGCCAACACTAGCTGACAAACTTCAGAACTTAAGATCTAGCACGTTTTGTTTCTTCAAGAAACTGTATAAAAGGGCAAATCTCACAAAAAAAAAAAAAAAAAATACTGTAGGTCACATTTCACCACAGAATCAAACTAAATATATTTATTAAAATTACTGTAATATAATTGCATATTTTATTCAATTATATTAAACATATTATTCAATTATATTACAATAATTTGTAATGACCCACATAGCTGACAAACCATCTTCTATAACTTAAGATGAATCAGGTTTTGCTTCTTAAAAACTCTTTAAACTGCATAAAACAGCAAATCTCACAAAAAATGTCACATTTCACCCCAAAATCAAATGAATTAACTATTGATCAAATGAATAATTTATTAAAATTATTGTAATATAACTGAATATATTATCGAAATGTGGCATTATTTTGATAATATTCTGATAAATTGACAATTATACGGATTAAAAACATCCTGTATGGGCACAATGGCTTTTTTTAATCAAATTAACAAAAATTAAACAGTACAACAAATACTACCATGATTTACTCAATTTATTTATTTATTTTTTTTACATTACAATAATTAGGGTGCTTTTTTTCTTACTAAAGTAGGCTGAAATTTAAGGTTGGATGAAAGTTCTCACAATGCAAACCATCTTAAAGGAATAGTTTACACACATTAAAATTACTCACCCTTCTTAACTTGGAGAAATGTAGCACTCCATCACTTGCTCTGCAGTGAATGGGTGCCGTCAGAATGAGAGTCCAAACAGCTGAGAAAAACATCACAACAATCCACAGTAACCCACACCACTCCAGCCCATAATTTAATGTCTTGAGAAGCGAAAAACTGCATGTTAGTAAGAAACAAATCCATCATTAAGGCATTTTAACTTTAAACTGTTCCTTCTGGCCAAAATATGATTTCATAATCCATAATAAGGCTTCCTCCTGTGAAAAAAGTCCATCCCATGTCTTCACACCAAAATACACTGACAGATTTGATTAGAACCGTTTTGGATTGTTTTTGCCTTAATCTGTGCAGACTTCTCTCCTGATTCAGACGAGACAACTTTTTAACTGGAGAAAGCAATGGATATGAAATTTAAAAAAATAATGATGGATTTGCCTCTTACAAACACGCAGCTTTTCACTTCACGAGATGTCAACTGATGGACTGGAGTGGTGTGGATTATTGTGATGTTTTTTCAGCTGTTTGGACTCTCATTCTGACGGCACCCATTCACTGCAGAGCAAGTGATGGAATGCTACATTTCTCCAAATCTGTTCCCATGAAGAAACAAACTCATCTACATTTCGGGTGGTCTGAGAGTGAGGACATTTTCAGCAAAGTTTCATTTTTGGTTCATTCTTATTTTAGTGTGAAATGCAACCTTGACAGATTCTGTGAGATTCACCCCAACAGGCCAGTTCTACAGCTGCGCAATCACAAAACGTAAAATATGCTGTCCAAATTTTTTTTAACAAAATTTAAGAGAAACAGAGCACAGAATCTTTCACGACAAAAACTTCTCAAAGTATTTAGGTGCAAAACACTGTATATAGTATTACGATAGTAACAGACAATACATAACCCATTTTACGATAGTAATTAATGTCCTTAAGACATTTTGCTATAAAACTTTTGATCCTAAACTATGTACAATACTAACTCGATTTACAGGACATTCATAAAAATATATATTGTCTGAAAAGGTACTATTGCATTGAAACTGGAGAATAATTTACACTAAGTATTTGTGCAATGGTTCCTTTTGTTTGCTAGTTGAGGTCAACCTCACTGCAATGATATGTAAAAGCTGAAACATTTCACCCCAAAAATAAAAACTCTGTCATTGTTTACGCATCCAAACCCAGAATCCTCAAAAATGTCTTGTTTTTCCAGCTTCGCAACTACAAAAGAGTCACAACAAAATTTTCATTTATAGACAAACTTTTCCTTTAAATAGAGACTAAACAAATTTGATATAATATGAATAATATAATAAACGAGGTCCACTTAAAGCTGCAGTGTGAAAGTTTCTGATTCTGGAAATGTTTCGAAAAATTGACATGGATGATCAGCTCTCTTTTAATATTGTACTGTTCTACAGCCCTATATGAGCAAATTAAACGCAACTTACACATCCCATGACTCACCTGAAGTCATTCTGAGATCTAAAGTGAGAAAGTGATGGATGATTTGAACAACACAGCTGAAACGGAGCACAACTGTGATGGAAGATGAGATGGGACAACAAACATCTGTGTTTGGTTTCTGTTAACTCTGTGTGCACTGTTTCCACTAAGGAGGGAGTAATTTAGTCTCACATTTAGAATGGAAACATGGCTTTACTAAAACACTAAGAGCCTCTCATTTTCATCAATATGATGACATTAAGAGTGTTATGTGTCCAGTCCTGAAGATGAGCTTTTTTGCTGTTAAAATGCAATAAATAAAACCAGCTGAACACATGACTATAGTACACCTGAAGGAGTTTGGAGAAAAAACACCTGCATAGTATTTGAGCGGATTAGAGGGCTGGAGTGAGGCATTGTGGGGTAGATAGCAGCAGCAGGCTCAGCACTATGTGTCACCTGTGGATGGGCAGACACCTGCCTCTGGATTACCTGAAAAATTAAAAAAAAAAAAAAAAAAAAAAATGGTTTAAATGAGCAATGCACAGATAATAACAAACAAAAAAATAAATACAAAAATGGGTTGTGGAAAGCAGGGGAAAAAAATGCTAAATGCACATAATAACAGAAATTCCTATATAGACATCTATAGTTAGAGCAGCCAAATATATATAAGGAGATATATATATATATATAAAAGGAGAGATTAAAAATCTATTTAAAAAATCTAGTTTAAAACACGTCATCTTTGATTCATGAAGGGTTCATGTGGTTTTCAAAGCTTCTATAACATTTGCAAGTTTCCATTTAAGGACTGTAAAAATTTCCATGATTCCGATTTGGTGGACAAAAAATATATTATTAATCATTATCAATAATTATTACTAATAAAAACAGAGAGACAATAATAAAAGATTGTCAAATTACTAGACATTTAATTTTTTTAATGAGGCTTATTTTCTTTATAATGATATCAATATTTCCTGGATGTTTTTGATTTTATGCCACCCAAAAACATCAAAAATCAAATTTAATTAAATTAAAATATGCATATTACTGAAAAGATGTACTGAAGTCAAGTGATTGTATTTTTAATGTATTGTTAAATAAATTAACAAATGTGGACAACAAATTAATGAATTTTCAAATGAATAAATAAAAATAATAAATCTCTCTCTCTCTCTCTCTCTCTATATATATATATATATATATATATATATATATATATATATATATATATATATTATTTTTTTGGTAATATAAATACATTTTAAATTTGATTTAAATCAAATTTTTGTTTTGTAAGACAAAAAATGCTGGATTTGTGAATTTTTTTTGTTTGTTTTGATTTAACAACCATAAACTTGATAGCGATATGAAATATTACCTGGAGCAGGCGTGGCTGCTGTGGGGGGCGTGCGGGACTCGTCGTCATCGCTGAAGCGGATGGCCGGCTGGCCGTCAGACTCCTGCCCGCTGATGCTCCGCAGCGCCAGGATACGATGGTGCAGGGCTGCAAAGAGCTGCGCAGCGTCTTTAGAGCTGGACTGAGAGTCAGATGAGGCCGGATGAGACCACATGAGACCAGCAACACAACACTGACTAACTCAAATCAGCTGTGATATATAATCATTCGGTGCATTCTTACAGATATGAGGAAGACTTTGACGCCCTGCTCCTCTGTGTCCATGGCTGTTATTCTGAGACTCTTCTCACTGGCTTTATCCACTTGCATCTGAGGCCAAAGCTTAGTGTTGAGGATCACTCGAAGACTTCCCTGAGTCCGCATGACTGCAAGCCAAAAACAAACACTGTGATCAGCTATCAGTAAACAAGAGCACTTCAGAATTTTCTTTCTAAATAAATGACACCCTGTTCTTTCAAAACGAGTGACTGAAAAAGGTGTTACACACTTTGTTAAATTAAAGTTTAATACAGGCCAATATATATATAGGAAAAACCAATGAACTGACAAGTATTTGTCCGTTTTGAGATTGCTAGCATCAGCCACTAACTTGAGCACTCAAGGCCGATAAAACAGAAGTATTAGCACCCCCTTGTGTCGGTTACAAAATCTGCGGCTGTTTTTAATGAATGTTTTTTTTAATGAATTTTGTGAAAATATTGCTTAAAGAAAGCATCCATTAAATTTGAGCTGCCACTTTAAATAGTCTTGAAGTAACAGTTCATCCGATACCAAAATTGCAGTCAATATTTACTCTCCATCAGTTCAATTCAAACTCATGTGACTTTCCTTTTTTCATGAAATTCAAAGAAATGTTTAAGCAGAAATTTGAAGCTTCTGTTTTCCATATAAACAAAAACAGAGAGTGATTTCAACACTACTGCTCTAAAGTTGGTGGTCAGAATGAGTTTTAAGAAATAAATATTTTATTCAGCAAACATTATTGGACTAATCTCATTATAGACAATCATGTTACAAATGATTCCTGTTTCAAATAAACGCTGTTCTTTTGAACTTTCTTTTCATCATTACATCTCAAAATATATTCAAACAGAAAGCAGTTATATTAAATACTAATATTCCACAATATTACTGGTTTTATTGTGTTTTTGATCAAATAAATGCAGCCCCGGTGAGCAGAAGAGACTTCTTTCAGAAACATTAACGGTAGTGAATATTATGACTTCAGAAGATGTGAAATATAAAAGTTATGTGGACCATTTCTATGTTGATATTTTTTTGTTCCTATTTTGATCCGACATTGTTTCACAGAATTTTTTTTTTTTTTTTAAATCTCAGATTTACATTATGATTAAACGATGACAAAACTTTCACTTTTGAGGTGAATTTTTTCTTTTAATATCAATGACTGGCCTCTATCAAACCTCTATGGCAAATTCACAGTACAATATTGAAGTGTGAAGGTTATACGACCGAGGCCTCTGATAACCTCTGCAGTGCATTACCCAGTCTGGACTGTAAGGTGCCGTCATCAGCGGATGCCATGTCATTGAGCCTGAGCACTCCACATCCTCTCTCCACCCATGACTGAGATGTCATCTCAAACACAAACAACTTACACTGCATCTGAAAACACACAGGAAAGAGCGTCATCTTCTCATGTGTTTTTATGAAGCTCGTCTGTACGGATCAGATGTGTGAGCTGCTCTCACCTGCAACACATTGCTCTCAGACTCCTCTCCTGTCCTGACTTCCACCCGCTCTAATAAACACTTCTGCGGTTTGTGTGCTTCGTGTCGCGCCGCCGACTCCTCCAGAGACTCTTTCATGTTGTCACCTACAGCACATAATTTCAGAAATATTTCTTGAGCAGCAAATCAGCATTATGGAATGATTTCTGAAGGATCATGTGACACTGAAGACTGGAGTAATGATGCTGAAAATTCAGCTTTGCATCACAGAATTAAATTATTTTAAAATATATTCAAACAGAAAACAGCTCTTTTACATTGTAATAATATTTCACAATATTACTGTTTTTAGAATGTTTTGAATGGAGCTTCGATTAAAAATCTTCTTGACATTAGATACTTGATGTGATTGTTTTATTTATTCATGAAGACAATTGTGGACTCATGACAAATTGTTAAGTCGCTTTGGATAATATATACACACACACTTGCTATAAAACATATACAGTATATGTATGTTTTTAGTGGCTAAGATAAGCATACTGTGCTATTTTATTAACATCCTGCCACTTTTGTTTTGCTTTTAAGACTCTGTGTAAGATTAAAAAAATAAAAGTCACAAAAAAAAGGTCAAAAAAGCACATACTCTTCTCCACGGTTTGATCATGTGAGGAGGAAGTCTGGCTGAACAGGCCCATCTCTGACTGAGGCTCTTTGCTGCTCCCTGGAGGTTCAGTGCTGAAGTTTGGCATTGCCTATAAGCATGCAATACATAAACATGTCAAGATCTGTGATCTATGATAACTTGACCATGCCAAATCATGACAAACATATCAAGGTTTAGAAAAGAATTTACTGTTTTACCAAGACGCGATCAAACATGTTCTGCCCAAAGACAAACTTGACGCTGTTGGCATTGCTGCTGTCAGGTTTTTGTGCACTACAAGAAACAATATTGATGCCAACAAAAGTTACAAGTTTCTGCCTGAGGAGATTAGTAAAAATGTCTTTAAAAATGAACATGAACACTTCAGCTGCAGTACCTGGAAGCGATATACTGCAAAAAGTAATTTGTTTCCTCTGAATTGCCACTTTTGGACGAGACACAGCTGTTGGCCACCTGCAGCTAATACAATTATACTTTCAATCAACAAGACAGAACACCAACACAGAAACGAAACAATTTTGACTAAATAAAGACAGAACTTAATAAAGAATTATTAGGGCTGGGTGATACAGGTAAATCATATCTTGATCTTTTTAAAATATTCCATATTTAAAATACAGTAAAAAGGATGAAATAATCATAAATGTAATAAAATAATCATAAAATAATATCTCCTATATATTTGCACTGAAATGGTTTATTTTTGTCATTTCATCGTTAACCAATCAAATCAACCAAACTGTATTGTCACTTACTGCAACTTAAACAGATACAACTTTTATAATGTTAAAACTAAAACCAATTAAAAATCATCAAGGCATCAATTAATTGTCATCTATATGAACCGTCATAATATTATAGTAAGTCTTCTGCTCACCAAGGCTGCAATTATTTGACCAGTGAAAACAGTAATATTGTGAAATATTATTACAATTGAAAATAACTTTTTCTACCTGAATATATTTTAAAATGCAACTTATTGCTGTGATCTAAGCTGAATTTTCAGCATTATTACTCCAGTCTTCAGTGTCACAAGATCCTTCAGGAATCATTCTAATATGCTGATTTGCTGTGCTGCATAATATTCTTGTGGAAATAGTGATAGAGACGTTTTTCAATTCTTTGTATGAAACTTACTGACCCCAAATTTTAACATGACATTAATGTTTATTTATTTTTTTAAATCTAATACACATTATGTGGGGACTTTTGATGATGCAAACAAAACACTGAAGAAGAGTGTTTTGAACTGATTCATGAAATGAATTTAAAATGTTTCCTACTGAAGTTTAAATAAGAGATGCTAAAAGAAACTATACTGTAAATATTCAATGTATAACCCAGCCCTAATAAAAATGAGACAATCACACAGAGAACACCGGACACAGATGAATCAAACCTTTGCTCTGTCCCTCATATTCTGTCCAAACACAAAACTGGTCTCAATTGGGGCACCTTCAGTTTTGTCTTCTGTTTTGTGCCCAAAAGTGATGTTGCTCTTTATCTTAAAAGAAATAACAAAAGGTTGTTTAAGTTTAAAAGTGTGACCAGGCTGCTCATATCCTGTTCACTTTGCTATAGTTATGTGTCAGAGCGTCAACTAGAAAAACGGGGTCAGCCAAACAAAATGAAGACATTCAGAACAAGAAGACAAAGTATTTTCTGGAAGCCACAGCCAGCCATGTAAAAATAAAACTAGACTTGTCTGGCCTTTGGACCATAGCCCGTGCTGCGTTCAAACATGCTTACATTTGTCAAATATAAAAAAAACACAGTGCAAACATTACAGTGACCCGAAAAATATGTTGACACTTAAGCCACAATTCAAGATGAATATGAATCTCTGTTACATAACTAAATATCAAACAAAGCGCCATTTGATGAAAAAATATAGCACAAATATACTTCTTAAGCAAAATAATACAAAAAGTATTAATCGATTTCCTCCCAAAGTGCACTTAAAGGGATAGTACACATAAAAATGAAAATCATTTAATCACCTTCAATTGTTCCAAACCTGTATGAGTTTCTTTCTTTCTGCTGAACACAAAAGAAAATATTTTGAAGAAAGTGGATAACCAAACAGTTTCTGGTCCCCATTGACTTCCACAGTATTTTTTTCCCCATACTATTCAATGGGGGCAGCTGTGTGATTGCCCACATTGTTCTAAATATCTTCTTGTATGTTCAGAAGAAGAAAAGAGATAAGAACTCATACAGGTTTGGAACAACTTATGGGTGAGTAAAATAGGTCAATTTTCATTTTTGGGTGAACTATACCTTTTTATTGTGACAATAATTTCAAGCAGATAACAGTGTTATCTAGGACATGGGTTGTTGTCAGTCACGTCTTACCGATGACACATCATTATCCAGTGTGTCAGCAGCAGACGTCTCTGAGTTACGTTCACAATCTGCTCCTCCATCTGAGAGGTTCTTCGCTCCGTTTGAACTGCTGTTGCTCTTGTCTAGTGAAACAACAGACTACAGCTGTTAGTTCTAGTTATCCTTCAGATCTATTTGAGTTGATATTAATCATGTACTAACTATGGGTGTATTATACACGTATTCATACTGAATATTTTCAATACAGGTCTTTCGGTTCGGTGCGCATGTGTACGGAACAAATATAGCATTGTTTGAAACAATGCACATGAGAAACCTTATTTGAAACTCCTAGTTTTATATACGTTCATTTTAATTAATCAATATCAATTCCTAAATCCCAAGATCTTTTAGTCTATGCTGTTACAGTTGATGCATAAATAAAACTTCACTGGGCATACAGCTCATCTACTGTTCAATAATTGCCATAAGCTTTGTGTTTTCTTATTTTTGATAAGAAACAGTCTCATCTTTTAAATTCTGTCCAATTAAATACCGCTCTGATGCTCTTTGATCGCAAAACAGCAGCAGAGCCTGAGTGAAAGCAATCTTCTTTACTACTAGTTTTATACTACTAGCACAAAATAGACATGAATAAACATATCACGTCTCATGTAACATCTCAATCAGTGTTTCAACCACAGAAAGACATTGATAAAACAGCTTGTAAACAATATGTCACATAGCATTGCCTCGGGCAAGCCATTCGGTGCCCACACATGGTTACTTCACCACAGAAATGTATGCACTATATTAGCCTATATATTCATTATAGTTATTTTTTATATATAATTGTATAATTAGTTAATGTAAACACTGGCAATTTACATGTTCACATACTTCTTTTTATTTGAGTGCTGATTACTGTATCTTAAAATAAATATTAATTAAATGTAATAGTTTTGACTTGTGTTAATTGTAACCATTTATATTATAGCAATGTACAAGTAATTAGGTTCCCTGTACAGTTTATAATATTAACACCATATTACATATAGTGATCGACCGATATTGATTTTTTAGAACCGATACCGATACCAATTATTTGCATGTTTATGTGCCCGATAACCGATATGCAGAACCGATATTAGTGTACCCTAGTACTCACTGTTCTGAGGGGGGGATCGAGCCAGAGGGGGCTGCAGCACTGGAGGTCGCAGGATGCTGCGCTGGGCTTCTTTGGGTTTCGGGCTGGGGACACCTGAAACAAATCGATCAAAAGACATCTCTCAGGCCCTCTGTGGGTCTCTGGCACAGAAAGTTCAAATGGTGACTGTCTATGGAATCATTGTAAATAAACAATCTTATGAAAGCCCTACAACTGGACATTAATCAACAGACGGTTCAAAACAGCAGATGTTTCAACACTGACTCACCAGCGCTCGGCGCCTGGCCATGGATCAGAGTCGGAGGTTTCAGGCGAAACCCCACAGTTTTCTCTTCTGGGAAAGAAAGAAAAAAAAAAGGTGATAACAATAGTAGTCAACATGAAACCAAAACTGACATTACTTTTTTAATGCACATTATTATCTTGTCTTGTGCAATGGTTTGTAATAACTTGCCCCATTTCTGAAACAACTTTCATTTTGAATTCTGTCAAATCCAGAGCACTTTTCTCAATCCAATCCCATTCCCAATGGATAAACTCCAGTCTTGATTGTTTTCTAACTGAATATGCTGTTTCACTCATTTCATGTCATTTCTTACTGACTTACATAATGTGTGATTTGGTACAAATTTGAAGCACATTGAGTCTCACCAGGTTCTGAGTCTGAGTTTTCGGTTGGTGACTGGCAGAAACCGGATGGCATGAAAACATTATTCTTAGAAACTGTAAAAAGGAAAAGAAAGTGTGTCAAGAAACCAGGCTAAATAGAAGAAGTTCTAAATGTACTATAAAACCTGTAATTATTTTCCAGGTGAATTACCGGAATGAGTTGGTGGAAATTGCGTAAATGGTGATGTTCTTCCTCTTTTGGCTGCAGGGCTGTAATTGCCTTCTGCCGTATCAGAGTCTGGAAAGAAACAGAAGGAAACGTCCAGAAAAAGGGAAATTAAAAATAAAATACATTTACATAAGATACTCACAAAAACTATCAAGCACATTTCAAAGATGTTTTTCACCCCAAATTCAAAAGGAAAACAATTAATTACATTTTTCGAAAAGAAAATGAAGATTTCTATTTTCATGACATAAGCACTTTCCTTCTTTAAACATTAAATTGTAGTAATTGTATACGGCTTTATAGAATTTGATTCATTATAATGTATTTTTTCAGTTAATTTTAGCAAGTAATTACTTTTAATTTATTAAATCATCAAACAAATTTTAATGTGCTTAATTGTGCAATTATTCTAAAACAAACAAACAAGACACAAGTGTTCCTTTTTATTCTAATATGTCCCAAATATGTACCAAACATTTCTTTGTGAAACTCATCCTTTCAGTAATATTTTCTGTTGACTGCAAAAAGACTGAAGCTCACCTTCTCCATCCTCTGTGCTGGATCCCTCTGCTGACCTCTGAGGACAGAATCAGTATTTTAAGGCCAGTATTGGACAGATATGACCCGAGTCATGCAGTAAAAACTGAAGTGCTAGTCTTACCTTTTGTGCTTTATTTTTCTGAAACACAAACACTGGAGGAGCAACAGCAGGTTTCTCTGCAAGTTGAAAAACAAGGCTTGGTGTCATTGAGTGGATACGTACATGCTACAGCAGCATCTCATGTAGCCTTGAGAGAAAATAAATCCAAGACAGCAGATAAAGTGTGAGACATGCATCTGATTATATACATCTACGTACAGTGGATTACAATTTAAAAATATATTAGAATTCACTCAAAAATTTAATATATCAATTAAAGTAGTTTATAATAATTAAAACAAAAGTGTGATTTGTATATGTATTAGGGCTGTCACTTTGATGTGCGTGTAAGACTAATTAAATTGTGGAATAAATAATAATTTTATTTAAATAGACTGCTGTGAACTGTAGCCCAGTGATATAATTGGATTATATAATATCCTATGGAAATAAAATACACAATATATTAACATTTGAAGCTACTTTTTGTTTTACGATGTTTTGCATATTCTGAACGGTTGCAGCTTTTTCTTAGATGCTATTTTAACCCTGTA
Organism: Tor tambroides; assembly: GCA_021397915.2. NCBI lineage: Eukaryota > Metazoa > Chordata > Actinopteri > Cypriniformes > Cyprinidae > Tor > Tor tambroides. Next base: position 146,655 of record JAFVLL020025378.1, on the reverse strand, counting down.
AAGCCTAAAATATGAAATAATAGTCATAAAGAAATTAATTTTTGAAACAGAACCATTTATTGAACCTTGGACAAAATCTTTAAAAAAAAAAATGCGTTTTTGTTGAGTACCATATTTTATACATCAGCTTTTATGGCTTATATGATATGATACAGTAGAATATGAATACAGTACAGTAGCCCAAAAATATGCAATTTGGCGAAGATGCTGATATTTATATGGTTAAGAAGACGACATGCTTAGTTTTATGATCAAAGCTCTGTAGTTTCAAAACATATAATGCAACAAAATACAATAAAAATTCAGACATGAACAAATAAATATTCTTCAAAAGCTTGATTGATCATGTATGATACTCACAACTTTAAAATGATTTTTCTAGAAAATGTATGTTTGATAAAGTAAACCTAAGCGGTTTCAGCTCAATAAATGTTCCTCTTGAAATGTTACTAACAACATTAGTTATTCTTATGTTTACTTTATAAAAATCTGTAAATATTTCACAGCAAAAAGACAAGCTGAATTCTTTTTATCAGGTAAAAACCTTTTAGTATAATTATAAAAACATCCCCCATGTGTTTCCAATTATCCTAAAAGGCTTTTTACCTGATAAAAGCATGAAGATTGTGTAAAGTAGATTTTTCAGCAACGTGATGATCATTCACTGTACTTAATATGGAAACATTTCTGTCTTCATTTCCTTGTGTCTATTTTTATGTTACCACGAGGAAGAGACGTGTGGCTGTCTATAATCTTACACCCCACACATGTACTAGCTCATGGCTCAGATGTCTAACTCAGACCATTTAATATCTAATGATGACTGCCCCAATAATATCACTTAAGAAGTGCAGATCAGATCACCTCCTCATCCATTTGCCAACACAACTCACCGTTCTCATCTGCCATGCTGCTCTCTGATCCTCCGCAGGATGAAGTCAAGAGCTTCTGTTTCCAACCATTAGAGAGAAAACACTAAATAAGATATGGTGGCAAAAGCACAAGAATTTTGTTAAATAAAAGAAGACATGACAAGAAGTAGCCAAAGCTACTTATATACAAATGCAAAACATTGCATTAAAGGAACAGTTCTGCAATAGTTCTGAAACGGAATATTCTTATTTGCTCAGCAACCTCATGTTTATAAACTTGAATGAATCACTTTTCAAGTTTAACTCACTGATTCAATGCTCCTGTTGTAGCAGTCTACAGCTCACTGGAGGGAATTAATGAAAAAGTTAATGATGAATTTTTAAAATGGTTGTTTCTCACTCAAATTGCATAGTATACATTTATGGTCATTTTGAGTACAACAGAAAATAGTCCATTGTGTACGCATTGTGTATGCATGTTTACAAACAACCTAAACATTAGGTGTTGTTTTTAACCAAACATCCAAAAAGGTTACATTATTATATGAGTTTGGATATTTTTATTTTGTGTTATATTTTTTAATATTTGGATATACAATAAATGTATTTAATTAAAATAGATAATTATTTACTTTTTAATTATTTAGTATAATAAAAAATATGTAATGTTATTTTTAATAGAATACACATATAAATAATACGTATAAAGCTTTACCTAATTTGATGTCCACAGTCAAAAATGACTGGCCTTCAAAAGGCTACAACACAACAGTTTGTATATTTTTATTAATTAGTTAAAAAATAATTAAATTTTACAATTAAAAATTTAACTTTTTATAATTAAAAAATACATATTTTATTTTTAACAGAATAATATACACATAAGCTAAAGCTTTACCTAATTTGGTGTTCCCAGACAAAAATGACCAACCTTTTAAAAACTGCTTATAAATCTTTCATTATGTTTTATCATTACCCAATCGTGGATACAATCTTTTCTCTTTCACATTAGCACAGGTTTTGTATTTTATTTCGGAACTGACTGATCGTAAATCTCACTAATCTGAGCTTATACACCTCAGTGTCTGAGTGAACAAAAAGCATTATTTGTGAATAATTCTGGCAAAATTACAGCTGAACACATTAGAAAAACTCAAACGAACGCAGCTTAACGGTTAAAATGTTAAAAGTGATACATCCACTCCTACCACAAATAAGCAGAAGCCCACCAACATATAGACAAAAATACCTGCCTACACGTTTATGCAGACAGCAGAAATAACAAATATGTCTGTAAATGATATACACACTTCTGTGAGAGAGTATAAATACACAGAAGTGCATGTAAACATTAGTTGTCTCTGACTGAGGCCGGTGCGTTCAAATGCCACGATAACATTTCATAATTAAATCAACTGAAATAAGCAAACACTCGGTCTGCCAGCTCCAGGCAGTCTCACAAATCATAACATGATTCACTGTACTTAATAAACACATATAGAAAGAGCTTTACTGGTATTTCATGCACAAACATCTCTTACCCTCGTCCGTCACCTCCGCCATCTTACTTCCGCTGTCTAACCATAATCCTCTGCGCTCTACGTAACGCCTGCGTTGCGTTCTCGAAGAGTATAACGTTGTGATATTTTACTAGAATTATAGAACTATATAATTATACTGCTATTTTATTTTCATTTTAAACAACATGAGAACAATAAACGCGTTAGTTTTCCACAAATACATTAAAATAGTTGTAGTTTATCTTATGGCCACCAGAATGCAGTGTAAAACGTGAAATATGGACAAAAAACACACACAAACCTGCTTATATTAAGAGTTGCATTCATTTCACTATAGTACCAGCTTCAGTAATTCACCTGAAATCTGAAAAAATGATTATAAATACATACTAATTCATACAAAACTGGTGCTTATTTGCGTCCAAAATACATGTTTTTAAGTAAGCCACATTTGTAATTCCCTTTGATACATGGTACAAACTTTAGATAGTGATGTGAAAAGATATAAAAGTCCATATGAAATCTTTATATTGCAGTGGTCATGTTTTAACACTGGTGTGTTGGTCATTCTGATCATCTAAATCCTGATACATTGGCTCTCTGTTCCTATACAGACAATAATGCTGCACGATGAACACAACATCGAAGAATATGGACAACACACCCAGTCCAAACTTTGTGGGGTCTCCAAATATAAACTTCCATTTATCTGTCAAGGAAACACAAAAATTAAAACAAATCTCTGTGCGCATTCTAATGTCTTTAAAGCACTCCCGTAGAGCAAAGTGTTTGTGTGGTCTCACCGTTGTTATAGGCCTGAAGGAACATTTGAAGTAAACTGAAACTGCCCCCTGTGAAGTCCAGCAGCACATTCCCGATGCTCCAGCCCTCTGTGCTCTGCCTGCGGTAGTTCATATAAGCCTACAAAACAATGCAGAATTACATTACATATTTTTGGGTAATGGAACTGGACTTGTTGTCAAGAACATGTAAACAAACGACGATCAAGTTGTTATTACTTTCAATTACTTTAAATGAAACTTAAATTAAAACACACAGGTGGCCATAAGTTTGGAATAATGGTGATTTTTTCATGTTTTTGAAAGAAGCAATTTATTTGGAAAAAATGTCAATTTCAAAAACACGGTAAAAACTGTAATATTGTGAAATATTATTACAATTCCAAATAACTGTTTTCTGTTAGAATATATTTTCCACTGTAATTTATTCCTGTGATGGCAAAGCTGAATTTTCTGAATTTTCATCTTCAGCAAATCAGCATATTAGAATGATTTCTGAAGGATCATGTGACACCGATGCTGAAAATTCAGCTTTGCATTACAGGAATAAATTACAATTTAAAATATATTCAATTAAAAGCAATCAAATGAATTACATTTCTGATCAAATAAATGCAGCCTTGATGAGCATAAAATACATATTTCAAAATACATATTTTTTGGCCACCAGTGTATGTTACAAACAACATCCAATGTTGTTTAATGTTTCATAATTTGATCCAAATGTAACCATTTGTAATATTTACCCCTAGTACATGTTTCAAAAATTATGTTACTCCAAAATTCGATCATAAATCTAAGCTTTGGGACACTTGGGTACAGTTTCTTAGGACATTAGGAGGATTGCTTTTATTCCGATTCATTTGAAAGTTTCTCAATCTGCTGTTATAACAAGTATATGTATATAACCAAGTGTACAAAACTGTTAAAAAGAGGAAGTGTGAAATCTATGTTTAGCATTCCAGTGAACTGCATCGAAGCCATTCTTTTTAAAGGGATAGTTCACTCAAAACTGAAAAATTCTGTCATTAATTACTCACCCTCATACCATTCCAAGCCATCATGACTTGCTTTATTCCGCTAAATGCAAATCTCCCATGGCTCTCAAATTACTTTCACACATGTGAATATTCAGACATGGGGGCTAAAGACACATGAAGCCAGGTTTGATTCTCAAAACACCCTGAGTATTTTTCAACTGAAAGCAAAAGATCTGAGTGCTAGAATACAGGGCGAACATTTTGAATAAAATGTTGTTTTCGGAGTTTTCCCCAGTTCTCATGCACTTACTTTCCTTTGTACTGAAAACACATCTGATAAACATTTCCCATTTGGATTTCATTGGAACAAGGAAGTAATTTGGTCTGCATTTTTTCCAGTCAGGTTTGGAATGATATCAGGGTGAGTAAATTATAGCATATGCATTTCGTGCTGTGAGATGGGAGAGTTGTACCTGAGGGATGTACTTCACAAGTGTGACACCCAGTTTAATGTAAGAGAAATAGTACAGATAATCCAGCCAGGAGATCTTCTGCGCCACAGCAACAAACAGGGAGACAAACGCAAAGGTCCAGCCAATCGCTAATAACCCAATGGCCACTTTGGAAACCTTTTGCCCTCCTCTCTGTATAAATAAAAAGCAATTTAGGAAACAATGCAATTTCCTTCTCTTGATTTTCATTTGAATATTTTGTTTATGTTTTATAATACAATAACAAATTATACTTTTTAAAATTAAAAACTATTACTTACTACTTATTATTACTTTATTATATGTGACCCTGGAGCACAAAACCAGTCTTAAGTTGCTGGGGTATATTTGTAGCAATAGCCAAAAATACACTGTATGGGTCAAAATGACTGATTTTTATTTTATTCCAAAAATCATTAGGATATTAAGTAAAGATCATGTTCCATGAAGATATTTTGTAAATTTCCTACCATAAATACATCAAAACTTCATTTTTGATTAGTAATATGCATTGCTAAGAACTTCATTTGAATAACTTTAAAGGCGATTTTCTCAATATTTAGATTTTTTTGCACCCTCAGATTCCAGATTTTCAAATAGTTGTATCTCAGACAAATATTGTCCTATCCTAACAATCAGATGATGTCAGATGAATCAGCTTTCAGATGATGTAGAAATCTCAATTTTGAAAAATTGACACTTATGACTGGTTTTGTGGCCCAGGGTCACATATGTGTGTGTGTGTGTGTGTGTGTGTGTATAATAATAATATTATTATTAAGACATTTACCTCATAGATGGCACACTGGCAGACATAGACAAGAGTGAGAAGTAACGCATGAAGGCTGAAGAAGACATCATTAGCATCGACGGGAATGACCCCATTTGGATCTTTCTTCAAGAACTCCTCCTATAGATGCACCATTTATCATCTCCATTAAAAATAAACTCTATTAAACATCTGGACAAAAGCTAAAGACAGTTGTCTAACCCTTCAGTATAGCTAGCACTAAATTAGTCCTTTAAATGTGTGATTTTTTTGACAAAAATACTACTATCCCAGTAATGTCCCGGACCACTGTCAGTAAAAAGAATGTTGCAAAAAACTGGACTAAATAACTACAACCTGAAAGCTGTCAAGTGCACACACCTGTATATACGTCACCCAGAACAGGCCAATGTTGAACACGCTGTAAGCGAAGAATCCAGTCAGGTTGAGAGCGAGGAAATCAAAACTCAGGCCTACCACACTGCATGAAACAAAACACACACGTTATTCATTAGCTTTTTTATTTAGTCTAAATCCTCGAAGCTCAAAGATCATCTCGTACCTTCGTCGTTTCCAGTTCTCATACGCCTGCGGGTAGAACGACACAGACCAGGCCAGAAAGTAAATCCAGCCAATGATTTGGTTGATGATGAAAAGGACGTTGCTTCTGACAATCAGGAATCTGATTCGTGTTTCTAATCTGGAAAAACAGAACCCCGTCTAGATGTTATTTTCATTTGTTAACACACATCTAAAACAAAAGACTACAAAGTCTACTAAAGCCACAACTAATCATCAAAATATTAAAGACTCTTTTCCTACTCAGTATTATAGAGTCTTTTTAGTTCAATTTAAATGGACAATTGCTGGTCCCCACTGACATCCATTTTATGAAAAAAAAATACTATGGATGTCAGTGGGGTCCAGAAACTCTTTGGTTACTCCTTCTGTGTTCAGTAGAAGAAAGAAACTCATACAGGTTTGGAACAACTTGAGTGTGAGCAGACCTATCACTTTAAATGTACTGGCATAGTGTTTGTAACAATACAGTTCACCTATTACTCAGCTGCCCACAAGCACCAGTATGAAATCCCCTAAATTAAGGAACTAAATAAGTAGAACAGGTTTTGCAAGTGGCTGATTCAAATGTCTCCAAGTCTGGTTATAATCATGCACAAGTGTTGCTTCATGCTTTAACTGACAACAAAAAATACCAGTAGGAAGCTATAAGAGAACATCACTTTTTATCCAATACTGTTTAATTGGTGACAGATTAAGAAAATTTAGCTTACAACACACTTTTTTATGTGAGTGTCATTACTGGAAAGGTAAGCGGTCACCTGACCAACCCCTTTCGCTTGCACTTCAAAAGATACAGATGAGTTTCCTGCCGGCACGACAACCTGTGCAAGAGGAGAGAGGACAAATATAGTTATTTAGCATTGCTTAATTTGACAGTGTTTTATCGGACCCATTTGTCTGCAGTTAATATAATTATTCATGTATAACTCTGCTCATAGACTGGATGGCACAGAAATTGAAATTGTAATATATAGGATGTCTAATATTATAAATCCAAACATTATAAATATATTATTATAAAATCCAATCCAGAATTTGACATGTTCCATATAAAAGCAAGCATCAAAACATATTAATTCCTATCAATAACAACAGAATCTTTGTATTCAACATCAAATTTTGAATATGATTAAGTCAGACGGGTGTATTAAAATCTGACAGGTTGAAATAAGTGCACATACCTCATCAGGCAGTAGAATTATTGAAGAGACATTTTTTGATTCATATGTGATATTGAAATAAACCGTTACAGATGTGTTCAATGGTGAACTGTGAATGTAAACACATAAAAGCCAAGTTATATTTAAATGATTCCCAAACCATATATTTAATGTTTACATGGTGTGACTCTTCCAATCATGGCTTACAATCGTACCTCAGTGTAATGCTGATGTTTTCTGAAGACTGTTCCTGTAGATTTACTGTTGCTGGAGCTGTGATAGTCCCTTCTGTATCTGTAAATATAATGAAACTAACTTTTTCTTATTCTTCTCTTTGTAAACTCTTATTTTTGTGTATTTAAAAACATTATACATACCAGCAAACGCCGTGTGCGCACAGGCAGACAGCGTTATGAGAAACAGTGAGACAACCTGCTTCATCTTGACATTATATTTATAATCCTACACGAGGGTAATTAGTGTTCACTCAAGAGCTCTCATTAAAAACAACGAGAAAATGCGTCCTAACACGCCGAGAAGAGTTTGAAAGACAAATCTGATTAAATACAGATCATCAACTGTCAGTCGATGAGTGAGTCATGCAGTATATTTAAAGTGTAGCAGGAAACTGATAATATCAGTCCGTAGTTCCGCATTCGCCATTTTGGGTCACATGACACGGGTCAGCTGACTTCGTGGGACGCTGGCAAAATAAGCCTTGGCTGTATCCGAAATCGCCCCCTATACCCTCAAATAGTGCACTATTTGAGGGGACAGCCATTTTAAGTGGTGTTCGAAACCATAGTGGATGTTCTCGAGTGCACTCATTCAATCCCACAATGCACCGCAAAAACGAGTGTACAACCGATGTACACTCAACGGCTAGAGATGACCCAGAATGCACTGTGAGAGTCACGTGCCAAGTGAATTCCCGCGTCTCACCAGAAGATGGCGCCCGCAGCTGAATCATCCATTCATTCATTTTTTGAAGCGCTCGTCCACGGCGTAATACAGCATAATACAACACAGGTACAAAATTAATTGTAAATTGACTATTAGGGTTTATACATAATTTCCGTGACAGTGTTCAAGATAAATCCTTCAGTCTTACTATTGGAGATGCCCGTTTCAAATGATTATTAAACAGCAAGCAAACTATGTAAAAGCGGCAGTCCTTCCGGTGCACTCAGTGTCCGAATTCACTCACTCGTTTTCATTCACTCCTTCAAGTGAACTGTATGAGTGGACTAATGTAGGGAATAGTGAATGAGGGTTTAGGGGGCGATTTCGGATACAGCCCTTGTGTGTGCACGAGCGGTCTGTATGGTGTGCTGGCCCCCACTGGTTGGCCACTCCAGATGTTTTGCGGTCTAACTGTTTAGTACTAGTCAGTTTATGACGGTTAGTCACGAGCATCGGATGAAATGAGAAATTTCATCACATTACATTATCAAGCTTGGAGAAACGCAAAAACAATGTAGCCTACAGGTCGCCTCTGTGTGTGGTTTAATATGCGTGTGATTGCATCAGGTTATAGGGCCTACTCATCAAAGAAATACATATAAGTGACCCTGGACCACAAAACCAGTCATAAGGGTCATTTTTTTCAAAATTGGGATGTATGCATCATCTGAAAGCTGAATAAATAAGCTTTCCATTGATGTATGGTTTGTTAGGATAGGACAATATTTGGCCGAGATACAACTATTTGAAAATCTGGAATCTGAGGGTGCAAAAAAATCAAAATATTGAGAAAATCGCTTTTAAAGTTGTCCAATGCATATTACTAATCAAAAATGAAGTTTTGATATATTTACAGTAGGAAATTTACAAAATATCGTCATGGAACATGATTTTTACTTAATATCCTAATGATTTTTGGCATAAAAGAAAAATCAATAATTTCGACCCATACAATGTATTTTTGGCAATTGCTACAAATATACCCCAGATTTAAGACTGGTTTTGTGGTCCAGGGTCACATATTGACATAAATAATACTATGAGTTTAAATAATTTCAGATGATCTGCATATAATGAAAACAACTCTTGTTTCCGCCATTAAAACATACAATTAAAAACATTCATTAAATAAACATTAAAATACATATAAATATGTCAAAATATATATAACTGTCACCAACTGAATTGCAGTCGTCAAACAATCGACCAAATAAGCCACAACATTTTTTTTTTTTTATGTGAAGCATAAAATGACAAATAAAAGAAAATGAATCTGAATATTACAGTCACTACTAATCTGTGCCTCGAATAAGCCATTTTTGTGTACTTTAGTTAAAAGTTACTGGTTTTAACCCATTTAATCCCACCGGTCACAATAGTGACCGTAAAAAAGGTTTTCATTTATAAAGCTCTGAAAACCTTACTGACTGATGTTTTAGTGCACTTCCTGCAAATATGGAAAAAATAAAGGGTCTCAAAATATGTGCAGTTTCACATGATTAGTGCAAATTGTCAGTGTCTAGTATTAATATATGAATTCACATATATTCAGTTTTGTTGAGTGCGGTCATAGAATGAGTAAACATCTTGATGTGGGGTAACAGTGAATTTAGGTAGCCTATACAATATAAATCCAATTGCAGTTGTAAGTGAAAATTACACTAAAATGTTGCAATGACAAAATATTGCACTAAATTAAAAGTTCAAATGTTACAAAAAAGTTACAATATTGATGTTTTAATACTGGTAGCACTAATATAACAATTTGCTGATATATTTTTTTTTAAAAAGTAACAATTTTTAAATACGTTGATGGTTGTATTTTTTTTTTTTTTTTTTTGTCTTTTATCTCAGTGTTCCTATCAATGTTGTATAAGTGTTTTTTATGCATGATAGTAACCCTAGAATGCGCTCAAACTGTTTAAAATAACTGGGCTAAGATATACAGTGCCGTGAAAAAGGTTTTTGCCCCCTTCCTTTTTTTTGCATATTTGTCACACTTAAAAGATTCAGATCATCAAACAAATTTTAATATTACACAAAGATAATGCAAGTAAATACAAAATGCAGTTTTTAAATGATGATTTCATTTATTAAGGGAAAACAGCTGTCCAAACCTACCTGGTACTACGTGAAAAATTAATTGCCCCCTCCTGTTAAATCATGAAAGAATTGTGATTAACCACATTATTTTAGAAAGCTGAGTTAAATTTCACAAGCCAAACCCAAGCCTGATTACTGCCAGACCTGTTGAATCAAGAAATCTCTTAAATAGAACCTGTCTGACAAAGTGAAGCACGCTTAAAGAGCAACACATCATGTTGCGATCTAAAGAAATTCAAGAACTGATGAGAAACAAAATAGTTGACATGTATCAGTCTGGAAAGTGTTATAAAGCCATTTCTAAGGCTTTGAGACTCCAGCTAACCACAGTCAGAGCCATTATCCACAAATTGAGAAAACTTGTAACAGTGATGAACCTTCCCAGGAGTGGCCGGCCTACCAAAATTACTCCAAGAGCGCAACAACGACTCGTTCAGGAGGTCATAAAAGAACCCAGAACAACATCTAAAGAACTGCAGGCCTCACTTGCCTCAATTTAAGGTCAGTGTTCATGATTCAACAATAAGAAATAGGCTGGGCAGAAATGGCATCCATGGGAGAGTTCCAAGGCAAAAGCCACTGCTGACCAAAAAGAACACAAAGGCTCGTCTCACATTTGCCAAAAAAATATCTTGATTATTTTCCCCAAGACTTTTGGGCAGATATTCTGTGGACTGATGAGACAAAACTTGAACTTTTTGGAAGGTGCGTGTCCCGTTACATCTGGTGTAAAACCAACACAGCATTTCATAACAAGAACATCATACCAACAGTCAAACACGGTGGTGGTAGTGTGATGGTCTGGGGCTGCTTTGCAGCTTCTGGACCTGGATGACTTGCCATAATTGATGAAACCATGAATTCTGCACTCTATCAGAAAATCCTGAAGGAGAATGTCCGGCCGTCAGTTTGTGACCTCAAGCTCAAGCGCACTTGGGTTATGCAGCAGGACTATGATTCATGCTCGAAAACCCTCCAATGTGGCTGAATTAAAACAATTCTGCAAAGAAGAGTGGGCCAAAATTCCTCCACAGTGATGTGAAAGACTCATTTCCAGTTATCGCAAATGCTTGATTGCAGTTGTTGCTCCCAAGGGTGGTACAACCAGTTATTAGATTTGGGGAGCAATTACTTTTTCACGTAGGGCCAGGCAGGTTTGGACCGCTTTTTTCCCTTAATAAATGAAATCATTATTTCAAAACTGAATTTTGTATTTACTCGGATTATCTTTGTGTAATATTAAAATTTGTTTGATCTGAATCTTTTAAGTGTGACAAATATGCAAAAAATAAAAAACAGGAAGGGGGCAAAAACCTTTTAACGGAACTGTATAACAATTTTTATGACTGCAGAAATTTAATTTGGCAGTGTCTCCTCAAAAAAACTGGTTGAGAAAATATATTACAAAAAACAACGCAAATATTACTAAACATGACATTAAAAGTACAAAATCACTCGTTTTTATAAAGTAACACTGTCCAACAGTGAGGCTTGCCTCTCTTCAGTCCATAGAGTAGTCTTTGATGCAGCCCTCTACTTCAGAGTGGGTTCGCAAATCATTTGATTCAGATCGGTAGCCTGCTTCAGAGCATTGTGAGTCATTTTATTTAGGAACTTCGGAGCGGGTTCGCTAATTTTTTTTTTTTTTTCTATTAAACAGTAGAAAACAAAAGGAAGTAGAGTTAGTATAGAAACTATAGCCTACACAAATACAAATCCCTTAAGAAAACTAACTGTGGTTTTACTATAGTAAAAGTGTAACCATATTTGTTTTGTTTTTTTATTTCATAGTGTAGCACAGTTTTGCTACAAACTATGGTTAGTGTAGCAAAACCATGGTTAATTTGTGGTTACCAAGATTTTACTAACCATGTTTTAGTTGTAGTTTTGTTTTTTTTGGAGTATAAACCATGCTAATTTTTGTAATTGATGCGTTGCCAGGTTAACAAAAAAAAAACTGTAATAAATGTTGAGAGGACATGGGATGAATATGGATATGCTGTTTTCACTTTAGGATTAACAGGGCTTTAAATAGTTTCCATACTTGTCTAGATCCATTTTGAATAAAGAAAAGAAAGCTTTGGAACCAGAGTTTTGTTTATGCATGTGAAATTTAGCTAGCAGAAAACAAATTAATCAAGTTATATTTTCCTATATTCTCTTTTGAGTAAAACAATCCAAAGAAAATATCTTTAAAAAGAAAAGTCACTTACAAAATGAGATTAGATGGATATTTAAAAAATGTTAAGATTACATTTGCAGATTAACCATTTTTAGTAGTATACCATAGATTTTCATAGTTATTATTTTTGTCTCTGGTGGCCACCCTATTTTGAGACAGTGCCCCAGCATGGCCCTGCCATTAAAAATGCTCTAGATAGCGTTCCTCTGCTTGTGTGTGTCCAGATTCCCACAAAATGCTTTGATAAAAATAGAATCTTTTCATGTTCAGTTTTTGAGGTTAAAGTTTATGAAAACCCATTTTGCATATATGAGCCAGAAACAACTTACATGAGGTTTTGTTTTGAATTTAGTGTCCTCTGTTTGGAACATACTGTTGACGTTACCCGAAGTGACACTGAAAGTTTTTGTGAATTTTATTTACACATTTCATGTAACCTAGAAAATCTTTTTTTTTTCCCCCTATAGAAATGCTGTTATGTACATGTATGTATGTATGTATGTATTTTAGGTGAATTGTTGTTGTTGATGAATATTATAACCGGAACTTTAACCTTGATACTTTGACATCGATGTCCTTGATTTGTATGACGCTTGTTCTTTAATAAAATAAATAAAATAAAAAGTCCAATTAAATAAATAGTTTATCCAAAAATGCATGCTTTAATTCATCCCACACTCTTTAAATTATTTCGAAATTAAATCAGAATTTCACAATGACTCGATTCCTGATCAGAAGTTGAATAGAAGTTTGATTTGTTTGTAAAACTTAATTTGAAATTTAGTAATTTTGTAAAACCAGCACATTTGTTTGCATTTAACACTTTTTAAACTTGTATTTCATTAAATTTTGGAAAATGCTGTTATTTATTTATTTGTATTTTTTAAAATTGTTCTTGATTAATATTATGTGTGTATGCTTACTTTGATATTGAAGGTCTTGGTTTATATGATTCTTGCTATTTAATAATAATTAAATGACTGTAGTTTCTTGCACATTTAATCATATTTATACATTTCACAATTGTATTTCATTTGATTTTTGAAGAGTTTGCCACAAAAACAGAAAATGAAGTATGACTGTGCCTTTAAATGCATTAATTTATGAGTATAAAGCCTCTGCAATGCTAAAGAATATGTGATGTTCACAGTTATTGGGGAGAGTAAGATATTTAAGTTGTCACATAAATTCTACTCTATGCCTCAGAAATAAGAGACAGATGAAATCAAGACCATCTGCAACATAACGACTTAGAAATATGACTTTATTATAAATTGACTGATGGCATGTCGATGGCCTATCTCTTTTTTGCAGTGTAGTTTGATCAAAGCTGTACTTCTGCAGAATTCAAGAAAACATTGGGAGAACTTTCTTATGACAAAACAACAAAAAAGGAAGGTTTACAAAAAGATGAACTGAATGAATCAAGACAACAGTTCTCCATATGGGACTATTTAACATTCCAGCCATCAGTTTTGCTGGGAAACATAAAATGTTGGTCCCAAAGAGACTGAAGTGTCTTCTAACGTTCTTCTGAATGCAAACGGGACGTTCTCTTTGCTAGTAGCGAAATCTGACCTTTGCTTTATGCCCTCGAGTGTCAAAACTTGGTCAAGGAGTGGAACTTCATATAAAAACACTGCACTTTCTGCAGAATTCCGGGTCTAAAGGTCATACAGCAGCCTGGGAACATGGAGGTAAAACGGACCAAAAGATAAGATTCTTCTGGTTAAATGCTGTTTATTACAAACTGGAATTCCCCTATATGCAGCAGAACCGCGCTGTTGGCACACCATGAATTGTTGTCAGTCTTACTGGCAAAGACCTGCAGAAGATCACTAGCTGTCACAAAAGCAAAGACATCTACAGCTCTTTTTAAAGACGTAGGCAAAATGCTGCAGTTTAGGTCAGACTCAGGTCAGGGCCGAGACAGTAAATGGTCATCAGAGTTGAGACATCCATGAGGGAGGAAAAAGATTCAGTGACATAAACACACACACATGTAGCGCCGGACATTTTCAAAAGTGTGATCAGTTTAGAGGAATCTTGTTGCACAATATTGCATTTCATATGTTTGTATTGGCACACAGGCCATAAAAAGTCCTAAAGCAGATGTTTGGGGGATTTTGGCAAAGATGTTGTACAGTAAATACTACATAGTATAAATACAAAAAAAAAAGAAGAAAAAAAAAAACTCCATGCACCAAGCGGTTCCTTCCCCCATGCTGAAACATCTCACTGCTGACCAAATATAGAGGTCTGTCTTTTGAGATATTAGAGATATCGCTTCAGGAATCCTGTTTATGTTTGTCGTCCAGGAACTCTTAAGTCAACTGCGATTTGTCAAAACAATAAAGACAATCGACGGGATCTACTTTCAATTTAACATCTTCTAATGCCGCAGAATATAAAATCTAGGCAAAATGTGACGGGGGCGTGGCGGAGTCTCAGGTTTTGTTGCTATAAAAAGAGAAACGAGCGAAACAGAGGAGGAGATAAGAGCAGCTTCAGCCGTGAAGAAAAACCTCATTCTCCTGAGAATCTCTGAGGTACAGATGAGACATGCAATCTACAGCCATTATTCAGCACTTTACAGCCACAGGTTTTTGGTTAGAGGATGCACATAATAAAAGGAAAATTGCACTAAACAGTTCCCTGTCTTTTCTTGCAGCTTACATGGAAACACAGCATTCAACAATGAAGTTTCAAGTCCTGGCTCTTCTCTTGCTGCTGGCTTGCATGTATCCCAGTGTGGCACAAGGTAAGAATTTGGATAATTAAGTGAGATGACTTAATAATGTGATATTAATGATGTAATATTAAATATACCATTTCTTTACATTTTAATGTTGCATATTTCTACAAATGTACATTTTTGATTTTAGATTGTTGTTTTTTTTACATTTTAGCATATCTTTTTGTTATTAAATGCAAGGGTTTAACCAGATTTAAGTAAAAATAATATATAAATGATATATGAAGAAGCATGAAGTATGCATAGATAAATACACTGGAAAAAATTTATAAGCATCTAAATTAACTGGTTTTAAAATCACTGTTTGACCCTAAATACACTAATGTGAAAATAGGGTGAAAATAGGTAACAAGTGCAGGTTACCACTTTTTATAGTGTAAAAAGATAAACAGCAAAAACGATCTGATTACTGGAGTTTACATGAAAATGCTATTTTAGTCTTTCTACTTACAAATTTGGTGATTAATTTAATGTGTTCTATACCACTACTTCAGGCCAGATAGATCAAATGACTAAATATAATTGTGATTTATTCCCAGGTTCCTATGAAAACTGCTGTTTGAAGTATGCAAATGCAAAGAAGGGCATCAGGAGACATGTCGAGAGTTACAGAGTGCAAGAAACTGACGGAGGATGTAACATTCCTGCTGTTGTGTGAGTACGACATAAAACACATCAACACAACCGCTTTAAAAGCTGGAAGTCATTGTACTAGCAACACTTGACCATCTCATCCAGCAATTAAACAGTCCTGCTTGTAGATTTATGGATGTCTTTTTCTCATTTTCTTTTTCTGTTTTACAAACAGCTTGAAGCTGAAGAAATCAAGGACGATCTGTGTTGATCCAAGAGTAACATGGGTACAACAATTGATACAGAAAATGAGTGAGAAAAACACTGGCAATATGTAGTGCACGAGTTTCAGAGGCAGCTTTGACCACCCCACCGCAGACCAAACTGTATTTTAATGCAAAATATGTTTATATCACCAGCACACTAATGTAAAAGTATGTAGTTTATACCACTATCAATCCTGCTGATTCATATTTTCTACACCTATGAATTGCTATCTTCATGCAGAGGTTCATAATGAACTGTATTGTATGGTCTGCTTCTGTTCATTGTATTAGAACAATATGAATGTACGAACTGTGAATGTTTGCTCTCTTTGTCTCCAAGTTTCATAATGAATCGTTTTACACTTTATGTATATATATTTTTCTTTTTTTTATGTTTTAGTCAAATATAACGTGTGAACAGCATAGCCTACGTGTAAGTGTTTGTGTTTGTTTGTTTGTGTGTGTGTGTGTGTGTGTGTGTGTGTGTGTGTGGGTAAGAGGGCAGTACATATACATTTAATGCATCTTTTATAATAAATTGTTGCAGTTGTGCATTTAAATTGTCATGTCATTTTCTTTCGTGTGTTAAACCCACCTGATCTACTAATCTAGCATGTGATATCAATTAATAATCAAAATTAATAATGAATAAAAATTTAATTATTATTTTGAACAACAAGGATGCTTAATTGAGCCTATAAATGAGATATTGATTGCTTAATGAGAAAAGCTTGGTAGTAAAACAAGTTTGCTCTGTTGGTCCGGTGCCATAGAGCATGTGTTTGTTCTTGCTTAAGCTCTTTGTGATTGATTTAAAGGATTCTTATCTCTGTATCTTTCAAATGCCAAAGTATCAGTGTGAGGTGTGACAGGTGATGCCTAAACTTGCTGGGGTGAGTCGAGTTTCTCCATTTCATGCCAAATAGCTGCCATTCAAATACTCTGGGTCTAAACCTGTCGTCGCATCCATTTAATCTTGCTGTGCGGGCAAAACCTTATTTGTTAAAACATAACGCATTTCACTTAAGAATTTCACCTTTGTTCTAGGATACTATTAAATTCCAATTCCACATGTGACGAGACAATACAAGTCATCTAAAATCATTTGGTCTTTTAAGGAAAAAAGAAACCCTTGTGAATAATAAGTGCAATTAAAGGAACACTCCACTTTTTTGAAAATAGGCTCATTTTACAACTCCCCTAGAGTTAACAGGGCAGCCGTGGCCTAATGGATAGAGAGTTGGACTTATAACCCAAAGGTTGTGGGTTTGAGTCTCAGGTCTGGCAGGGATTGTAGGTGGAGGGAGTGAATAACTAGCATTCTCTCCACCCTCAATACCACAACTGAGGTGAGACCCTTGAGCAAGGCACCAACCCCCAAACTGCTCCCCAGGCACCGCAGCATTGGCTGCCCACTGCTCCGGGTGTGTGTTCACTACTGTGTGCATGCACTTGGATCGGTCAAATGCAGAGGACAAATTCTGAGTATGGGTCACCATACTTGGCCACACACCGCTGAGTTGAGTTTTACTGTTTTTGAATCCATTCAGCCGATCTCCGGGTCTGGTGGTAGCACTTTTAGCGTAGCTTAGCATAGATCATTGACTCGGATTAGACCGTTAGCATCTCGCTCAAAAATGACCAAAAAGTTTCGATAATTTTCCTATTTAAAGCTTGACCCCTGTAGTAACATTGTGTACTAAGACTGACGGAAGATTAAAAGTTGTACTTCAAGCATTTTTTAAAGTACTTGCACATAATATAATATTAATAAAATATAAGTTCACTCACATCGTTAAAGAGAGTAAACTTTCATGACTGTTTCACAGTTAAGTAAAGTGCACTTTGTAATAATGTCTTCTTCTTCTTGGTTTTTAACGGCAGCTGGCAACCAACGTAAATAGATGCGTTACCGCCACCTTCTGCTCCGGAGCGTGGAACAGAGTTTTATATTCTATTTATCAATCCCGTCTCTCTAATAAAATCATAGAAGGCTTTACTATTTACTTCACTTGACCATTTTATTAAAACCTTAAAATTTAGATCCTGAATTCCATTTTTCCTTAATTCATGAGGTATTGTTTCTTCAACATTACAGTATTCACATAATCCATTCGGATGTTTCCCTATTATTTTAAGTGTACTATTTAAATTTGAGTGCCCTAATAATATTCTGTTAAAGATGACCTCTTCTTTCCTTGACTTACCTATACACTTTATATTTTGATATACTTTATTTATTAAACTATAAAGGAATCTACCCTTTCCCCCATTGTTCCACTTAACTTGCCATTCACTTTATTCCAGATTAAAATCTTAATCTCTGATTTACTTAATGGAACTTGTATCTCTATTGTTTCTCTCTGTAATGCTTGCTTTGCTAATTTATCCACTTCTTCATTTCCCCTTATTCCTATATGTGCTGGGACCCATATAAAACTGACTGATGTATCATTTTGAACAATTCTTGAATGTATTTGTAGGATATTAAAGAGAATATCTTGGTGACTTGATTTAAAAGATCTCAAACTCTTTAAGACTGCAACTGAGTCAGAACAAATTAAAACATTCCCAGGTTTGTGTTCCTCTACCCACTGCAATGCCAAGAGTATTGCTATCATTTCTACCATATAAACTGACAAATGATTAGAAGTTCGCTTTACTCCACTGATCCCCTGGTAATCACTGTCTTGGACTAAAAAAGCAGCCCCAGTTGTTTGACGTTCTGGATCTTTTGATCCATCTGTATATACTTGTATATGCCGAGGATATTGAATTCTGGTATATATTGAAAATACAGATGCCAAGTCAGCTTCTCTTTCTGTTTTTTTAACCTCCAACAGATGCAGATCTACTTGAGGTGTTACATACACCCATGGTTCGTATTCCAGAATAACAACTGTTGGGCTCATCTTGATGTTATTTACTTGTATTTCTTCTGCATATATTTTACTACTCCACCCAAAGCTTGTTCTACATCTTTCATTCTGCTCCCAACAATTCTGTACCACCAATTTTGTAGGATGATCATCATTATGCCCCTGGAGATTAGCCCAGTAATTGACCATTAATTGTTTCCTTCTAATTTCTAGTGGCATCTCTCCTACCAAGACTTGTAACGCTGGTATAGGTGTAGTCTTTACTGCTCCACAACACTGTCTCATCGCTTGAGCTTGAATTTTACTTAGTTTTTCTAACAGGTTTTTTGAAGCCGATCCATATACCCCACAACCATAATCAAACACAGACCGGATCAGTGCTATATAAATTGTTTTTAATGAAGAAAAACTTGCCCCCCATTCCACTCCACTTACACATCTCATGATGTTTATCACCTTCTGGCATTTCTCCACTATTTTATTTATATGTTCACCCCAAGTAAGTTTTGCATCAAAATACATACCTAAAAACCTATAATTTCTCATTCATCTTCAAACTCACTTCTGGAACAACCCTCTTCCTAGAGAAAATGATTGTTTTAGTTTTCTCCACTGAGAATTTGAACCCCCTCCCCCCCTCCCCCCCCCCCCCCAATCATATGCCCATTCTTCTACTTTCCTAATTGCCTCTTGTATCTTCCCATTAATATATAAAATATTCCTTCCCCTTTTCCAGAGAGCTCTGTCATCTGCAAACAGAGACTTACCTCTGGTTCTACTTGATTAAAAACATCATTGATCATTATGGAAAACAATAGTGGACTTATTACACTCCCTTGAGGAGTACCATTTTCTATCTGGAATGCATTCGATACTTCATTTCCTATTCTTACCTGGATGCTTCTGTTCTCCAAAAAATCTTTTATCCAATTGTATATTTTTCCACCAATATTCATCATTTTTAATTTTATCAATAACCCCTCTCTCCACATCATATCATAAGCCTTCTCGACATCCAAAAATACTGCTATTACTGACTCTTTATTTATCTGTGCTTTTCTAATTTCATTTTCTAAACATATAATAGAATCCATTGTTCCTCTTCCTTTTCTAAAACCACTTTGATATTTTGATAGTAATCCTCTTTTTTCCAATAAACATGTCAACCTTTCCGTAATAATCCTTTCCATAATTTTACAAATATTTGACGTAAGAGCTATCGGTCTTTGTAATAATGTCAAATTAAAAGTCGTACTTTGTAGTATCATGATGTTTTAATAATCCTTTGTCATGCTTTAAAGAAGCACAATAATTTTGCTGACTGATATACTAGTATATATTGATATACCAAGGCAAATGCATTGTAAAATATATGTGTTATTCAAACTGTGTGTTATAAATGTATTTAACTGCAAATATGTTTAAATACATGACATACAATTTTCAGTATTACATTAAAGTATATTTCAGGTTACCAAATGCAGTATTTTTCAAAGACAACAGAAGTAAGAGTGAAATTACATATAAAGGATACTTCTTACAGTACGTCCTGCTTAAGTGGGTCAAAAAGCGGTCTAAAATTCAGCTAATTCCATTGGATTTAGATTTACTCTATAATACATTTTCATTTAATTACGACATGCAATTACTAAGTGTGAAAATATTCAGTTCACACTAATTCTGTTAATATTTACTCATTGTTTCAAATCCATATGACTTTCTTTCTTCAGTGAGGTGTTTAACTGAACGTTAATGCTGCTCTTTTCCATACTACAAACTGACTTGTAGGCTTTCAAGTTTCAGAAAAAGGGACAAAACACTATCAAAAGTATTCCAAGTCTTCAAATAAAAAGATATATATTATTTATTTTCTAAAAGCAAATGCATACCCCCCATTTCAACTGTTTCAAATTACGTTTTTAGTTATTAGTCCACATCTGTTTTGACAATTTCGCAAATCCCCCTGTTAATGTTGGCTATAAATCTGATTTTGCCTGGAAATGACAAGAAGAAAGGAAACAAGACAAAGTCAAAGTGGGAGCAAAAGTCATTTTGATAGTACAGTCGTAACACAGAGAGAATGATAAATAGTGGTGTTGTCCAAACCTGGATGACTTTTGGTCTAAACGACTTTGGTCCCCACTAATTTTCATATTATATACATAAACACTGAGACATTCACTTCTTCATCAGCATCTACACAGGAGAAAGAAAATCAGGTTTGGATCAACAGGCGGGTGAACAAATGATGCCAGAATTACAATTTTTTACAATCTCTTTAAGCTAGTCTAAAACATTTTCAGCTGTGCTTCTCTCACTCTTTTCATTGTGCTCTCTCATACACACGTAATTAATTGGCATGCTTTGTTCTTCATTAGACACCCCATACAACGTACAACTACGTCAGAAAGGCAATTAATCTGCCATCAGTGAGCATGTCACGCTCAGCCGTCCAAAACTGCTGATTTTGCCTTAGGATAAAAGATATATTTTATAATCTTTGAAATTAGCCTCAGATTGCATAATTGCATTGTGTACACAGACTGGTTGTACATTTCGATCTGTTTCTCACACACAGCTACCATATGGCTTTAGGGGACTATGTAGTGTTCCTCCATAGTGTAAAATAGAGTTGCATGAACATGTTATGGAACTTTAATGGGGGGGTTTTCTGCGCTTTAGAGTACCTGGTCACCATAAGCTTTCATTTTATAGAAAATAGATTTTATTTTCAAAATTTTGATATTGAAAGCCTGTGGTCAGTGTTTTTAAGGAAAAGAGTTGGGTATTCAGCTACTATTCTTTTGTTGTGTCCCATAGACAAAAGATAAGTCATGAAGTGTTGGAACATATATAATGGAAAATAATGATTAATAATTACAGAATTTTAATATTGGGGTTTTGTTGTTGTTTTTCTTGTTGTTTAGAATTATTTTTGAAATGATCCTGTTTTATACACTTTTGCGGCATTAGTTATGGATGTACTGTATTTTTCCTTTTCTTTTTTCCAGTAAAGATTTTTAAAAAGTACTCATTAAAGAGTCATAAGTGAATTCAAAAATGGACAAAAAGGTACAAAATATTAAATTCCCAAGAAGCATTGCAAATGATATAATCCATGTATAAACAAAGGAGAAATGTAAAATTATGGATTTAAAGATGTTTATAATAAGACCCGTATATCATCTGACACTGCATGCAGTTGTTTAATTTGTTTTTGAATGAATCAGCTGTTTGAAGGAATCGGTTGAATGAATGAATGAATGAATGAATGAATGACTCAGTGACTCAGTCATTAACACAGTGACTTTTTTTTTGTTTTATATTGATAGTATCATTTCATTTTTAAAAATATATCAACATTCTTTTTTGTTGTTGTAGTTAAACAAAACAATAACACCCATTAATTTTCATTATTTATTCAATGTTTAATCTAAATATTTCCTTCTAGGGCAACTTTATGTAATGCCTTTTTAATGTTTGTTTTTCATCAAACACAACAGTAATAACTTTATCTTTTGCGAGGTAATTTGGGAGTAATTAATAAGATTAATTAATCAGCACATAATGCAATTAATTAGATAAACATTGTAATCGCTTGACAGCCCTTGGAACCTTTTGTATTTCCATCCACACCAAAAGGTGTCAGTATAAAACTGAAGACAACTTTCATATCGGCCATTGTAACACAAATAAACAAAGCCTGAGGGTGTTACGATAGGCAACATATATGCCATGATTCTGTGACTAAGCGGCTTTTGTCACTAAACTGCAAACGTTGCAATGTAGCGTTACCTTTCTCACACTCATATTCAGGGCATATAAAGCGGGTTCTGTTGGCCAGTAGCCATGAGAAGTGTTACAAGTACTTGGAAATGAATATTTCATAATGTCGGCCTGTAGCATGGACTATTTCACATTCTCTTAGACTGTCTACAATTCCGATAACAACAGGACCTTTGATCGCTCAGACTTACTGTAACACTTCACTTTTTTAAGTCTGATACTTGAATTCATTTATAAAACATCAACTTTGGACGATTTGCTCATTATGTTCACACAAGGGGGAAAACCCCTAAGATAACTACTTCTCATAAGGGAAATGACATTTGTATGAGTATACTTTTTCTCACGTTTTGCAGACTACTGTAGGTCATCCAGATGACATACTAAAGATATGATAAACAATCTCTCATTTATAAACTGAACTTTCCTTTTGGAAAACATGAGATAAATGACTGACTGAGATTAATGTGCTGAGATATTTATGAAGAAACCACTGCATTCTATTTTGGAATAATCCACAGTCTGAGTCAAAGCAACGACAGCAATCGGATTCAGCTTTGATTTCATTGTACAGAGACAATGCAGTTAGCATCCACCCAGAAGTGCAAAGAGCGATATGCTGAGATTGTTCACCGATCTAAGCGAAGAGTAGACTTTAACCTTGTGCAAAAGAAATACACTTTAGTATCCTTTGAAAAGTGCAAAAAGAATGCATGTGAACCAAATGTAATGTTTTTTGGATAATTAATTGCATGTTATTTGCAATTAAACAAGTTTAAATTTATATTAAATGCATTTATTAAAACTTAAGAGTGCTTTTTGAATCACGTAGGCTACATAAGTCTTCTTATGCAGTGTTATAATTACTTTGAAATGGTTAAAGTGTACTGCTGAATACACTGACAAGCATTTAAGAACTGCACATTTGTAACGGTGGAATTTTGATTTAGAACAGTTAGAATATGTGACCCTCTCTGTGAAATCCAGGCTAAAGTCTCAAAATCGAATTTTGAAATAACAAGCTTCAAAGGTTGATTTCAACCATTAATTTCACTATAATTTCAATTTTGACATGGCCTTACTCAGTCAATATTAAAGATATAAAGGTTACATTTTCACAGAATGTTCTTTACCTTATGAAGGATGATTTTATGGAGAAAACAGTCAATCGCAAAAAAATGACTTTAGCTGGGTTTTCACAGAGAGGGTCACATATATTGACTTTAAATGTAATGTTGAAAACTTACTACAGTTCAAAGGATAAGTATGTGCTTTAGTTAGTGTTTATTAAAACATAGGCCTAATGATTTAAAATGTTATTGTACTTTATACTTTTTGGGGTAGTTGTGGCCTAATGGTTAGAGAGTCAGACTTGTAACCCAAAGGTTGCAGGTTTGAGTCTCAGGTCTGGCAGGAATTGTTGGTGGGGGAGTGAATAACCAGGGCTCTCTTCCACCTTCAATACCACGACCGAAGTGAGAGAAACCCCCAACTGCTCCACGTGTGTGTGTGTGTGCACTTGGTATGGCAAGCCGTTTTAACATTTAATCTATAAACCACACTAGTATCTAATTTAACATTACTAATACTTATTTTTTAGATACTAGTATCTTTTCCATGCTTATTCTTTAGGTACTAGCGTCTTTTGTAAAGTTACTAGTAGGCCTACTGATTCATTAGATACTAGTACTTACTCATTAGATACTAGTATGTTTTCATTAGATACTAGTGATTATTTATTAGGTACTAGTACACTCTAAAAAAACGCTGGGTTATTTTTTCAACCCAAATGCTGGGTTGAGACCGCTGGGTAAGGACGTTGGGTTGTTTTAACCCAGTTTTGGGTTGAAAATTGGTCTTGATCATAACCCAGCGGTGCTGGGTTGGGAACGCGGACGTGAAAGAGAGCACGCACGTCACGTTAACATCGGACGACACCAGTGCGAGAAGCCGCCATTTTCTCAGCCTGAAAGAAGCGAGAAGCGAGTGAAAGACGTTATGGTAAGTAAAGATTAAAAATGTAAAGTCATCATTCATTGTTTGTGTCCGGGAGTGTTTTGAGGTTTCATGGAAGGCGGAAAAGGTCCGAAAAGAGCCTATATTTAAAAATACGCGGACATACTTCACATTTTGATGCAACAACAGTATGATTACATGTTCATATTTTATGTAAACCATTGATGTCCCTTTTTTTCATTGCAGAACTCAAACCAACTTTGGAGTTAAGGACACAGTAGCCTGCTTGTGTGAGGAGGAGGCGATTTTCTCAGCTTCTTCGGAAGAGAGGGAAAGACAGTTTAAGGCAAGTAAACTTCATAATCCCATGTTATGAATTTTTTACTAAGAGTAAAAGAATGTTTTGTTTTGTTTTTTTTTTGTAGATTTTGAAAACCAGAGACATAAGATAACTTCATTCTTTTGAAATTGATGTGTTATTTTTAGAAAATAAATGTTTCTGTTGTCTCCTGCCTGTTTACTTCACATTTTGATGCAACAACAGTATGATTACATGTTCATATTTTATGTAAACCATTGTCTGTGTTTTTCTTTCCAGAACTCAAACCAAATTTGGAGTTGTCTGATTTGGGGAGTCATCATTCTTGGTCTTCCTTTCTTAAAGGAATAGTTCACACAAAAAATCATTTACTTGCCCTCATGTCATTCCAAACCTATAAGACTTTTGTTTGTCAGAACACAAATGAATATATTTTTAATTTTGTCTCATTTTTTTTTGTTAATCCATTGAGAGTCTAGATAATCGGTATTTTCAAGCTTCATAAATACGGAGTAATTGTAGAAGTAATCCATTCCAATATTTATATATGAATAAATCTTAAAATATATGATAGCGAACATGTCTGTTCAGAAGAAAATATTGGTCTCCCAGACTTGCAATGAGGACAAAAATTAAGAGAATATTAAATATATTTATTTGTGTTCCAAAAATTAGCAGAGTTTGTATGGGTCTGGAACAACATGGGGGAGAGTAAATTATGACCATTTTCATTTTTTGGTGAACTAACCCTTTAAAGAGCAGCCCTCCACGTACATGGAAATTTGTGAGGTATGTGAATGTCATGTCTGTTTTAATGTTTCAGTAAAGTAGCAGCTTTCTGAAAGCAATATATTTGTTTAAACAATATTACATGCCCTCACACTAGTGCTGCCATTATAGCATTCTAGAGCGCTGTGGTAGACAGACATTAAACAACCACACAAAGTGGTTGAAATTATAAAACAGACTATTTACCTATCCTTACTGATGTGGATGCACCTCTGTCTGAAAATGGATAGTTTAATTAAATGTTTTCTTTTTTCAAATGTTTTTCTCTTTTTAGGCCACTGATGAAGAACAGGTGGTGACTGGGATGAATGCTGGTCAAAGAGGAGAATGACCATTCCCCCAAACTCATGCAACAGTGGTTTTAAAGGAGGACGCTGCCCTGGATGTTGTAAAAGATGTCACATGTTGTGCTGATGGGGCTTCTTCATGACTACATCAATTATGCTAAAGAGATCATGAAAATTGACAGTGATGCATGATCTGTATTCATGGACTATGAAACAAACTGTAAGTGTATAATTTGTAAAAACAAAATGTTAAATGTGTTGTTTAGTGGAAATGGAGTTTACACTGTCATTCATACACATGCTCATATTCTTTCACACACATGCATCTGTTGAATGTTATAATATCAGTGTTAATGTTGTGGTTTATTTGTGAACTGTCATGCCAGAATAGTTTGTAAAGAACTTAACTATTAACTAATTGTACAATTATTGTATAATAGTGTATATTTTTTGTATAATATTTGTATACAATATATAAAATTTACCAAAGTCAAATTTGATCAAAAGTTATATTCAAAAAATGTTCAATGCTTCATTTATAAACTCTGTAGCTGTTAATGCCATACTTTTATGCATTTCTTCTTACATGCATATTTGACTGTTTTCTTTGTGTGATATTTTTTTAATGAACAAGATTTGTAGGTTTAATGCCTAGCTCGATTTGGGATCATTTTAGCCTAGCAATGTAGTAATTTTAAACCATAAAAAAAAGCAACCCAGCATGCTGGGTTAAAAATAACCCAACTTGTTGGGTTAAAATAACCCAGCTCTGGGTTGCCAAAATTGTAACGGAAGTGGCAGGACACAGAAGGTAAGTGAAACAATGTTTATTAAAGCACAGATGAGTTCGTGAAGGACGGAGATATGATGAACAGGTGAGTCACAGCGTCCTTAGACTTTTGTTGGAGACAGATGGAGAGTGTAACTTGAATTCCTTTCTTTGCAGATGATCGGGAGAACAGGAACAGAGCACACACCTCAGGAGCTTGGAGACAAGGGAGAGCATGGAGACAGAACACTACGGAAGAACACAGGAGGTAAGTCGTACAGGTAAGAATACAGAATGCTGAACAGAGTCAGAGAGTCCTCTTCGTATGTACGTGTATGTGTACGAGACCAGACCATGATGGTGACTGAGGTGTGTGCTTTTGTGCTTGGCTGGTGATGAGGTAATTGGATGAGTGACAGGTGCAGGTGATCAGAGCACAGGTGAGAGTAATCGTGGTGAATGGGTGGTGGTGGAGCCTGGCCATCCTGGCCATTCTGTGACAGTACCTCCCCCTCCCGGAAGGCGCGTCCCGCGCCGTAACAATACCACCGGGGAGGGGGGGGGGGTGCCCTGGATGCCGATACAGGACAGGGACACAGGGGAGGCCTCCAGGGCGGAACAAGAGACTCGGGGATCCATGGCGGATCCGGGGAGTCGGGAGGCCATGGCGGGACAGGAGACTCGGGTGGCCATGGCGGATCTGAGAGCTTGGACGGCCATGGCGGATCAGGGAGCTTGGACGGCCATGGCCATATTATTTTTTTCGGGAGGGCATGGCGGATCAGAGGGCTCCGTGGCCTTGGCCCTTGGTCCGGCCACACAGGCAGAGACTATATGGCCCCCCCAAAAAAATTCTCTTGGGGAAGTTCCCCTCTGGGAGCCATTCAGGAGGAACGGGCTCTGTGGGGCGCTCTGGAGGCGCAGTTACAGGAGGGCGCTCTGGAGGAGCGGGCACTTGGGGGCGCTCTGGAAGCACGGACTCTTGGGGGCGCTCTGGAGGTGCGGAGCTGGACGGAACCAGCGGAGACGAAGGAGAGCTGGACGGGACCAGCGGAGGCATAGGGGAGCTCATGCGAGGAGCAGGCACTGGAGGGCACTTGCGAGGAGCAGGCACTGGAGGGCACTTGCGAGGAGCAAGGACTGGAAGGCACTTGCGAGGAGCAGGCTCCTGGGGGCGCTCTGGAGGCGCTGTCACTTGGGGGCGCTCGGATAGCGCGGAGCTGGACAGAACCAGAGGAGATGAAGGAGAGCTGGACGGGACCAGCGGAGACGAAGGAGAGGAGCAGGCACTGGAGGGCATTTGCAAGGCGCAGACTCTTGGGGGCGCTCGGGCAGCGCGGATTCCTGGGGGCGTTCTGTCAGCATTGGCACAGGAGGGACAGGCCCTGGAGAAGCGGGCACTGGAGAGACTGGCCCTGAAGAAGCGGGCACTGGAGGGACTGGCCCTGGAGAAGCGGGCACTGGGGAATGTTGACGAAGAGCGGGTACAGGAAAGCGCTGGCGTGGCGCTGGCACAGGAAGGCGCTGTCAAGGAGTGGGCACAGGAGTCCACGACATCCCCTTGTACGCCACTAATAACCCCAAAGGCACGTGAGCGTCTGTTTGCGGCCTTGTCAAATCCTCTGTAGGCGGGTTAGCGTGGGTGCTCATTCTGTGCATACGGTTTGGTCCGGTCTTCTGTAACAGAAGTGGCAGGACACAGAAGGTAAGTGAAACAACAATGTTTATTAAAGCACAGATGAGTTTGTGAATTATGGAGATGTGATGAACAGGTGAGTCACAGCATCCTTAGACTTCTTTGTTGGAGACAGATGGAGAGTGTAAGTTGAATTCCTTTGCAGATGATCGGGAGAACAGGAGACACAGGAACGGAGCACACACCTCAGGAGCTTGGAGACAAGGGAGAGCATGGAGACACAGAACCCTACGGAAGAACACAGGAGGTAAGTCGTACAAGTAAGAATACAGAATGCTGAACAGAGTCAGAGAGTCCTCTTCGTATGTACGTGTACGAGACCGGACCATGATGGTGACTGAGGTGTGTGCTTTTGTGCTTGGCTGGTGATGAGGTAATTGGATGAGTGACAGGTGCAGGTGATCAGAGCACAGGTGAGAGTAATCGTGGTGAATGGGTGGTGGTGGAGCCTGGCCGTCCTGGCCGTTCTGTGACAAAATAACCCAAATTGGGTTGTTTTTAACCCAGCAGTTTTTAGAGTGTACATATTCATTAGATACTAGTACTTATTGATCAAATACTAGTACTTATTTATTAGATACTAGTATTTATTCATTAGATTCTAGTACTTATAAGTTACTAGTACTTATTTCAATAGTGACTAGTAATTATTATACTGTTACTAGTAACAAATTAAAATTTTTACCATTGACTTCTATGGGGATCCATCATTGAGATATGTGCATGTGCATACTATCCACCCTATCTGCCCTAAATAATATTGGAAATTACTAATGTCACATAAAATTTAGGATGGATAGTATGCACATTGGTACTCAGGCCATGTCTTTGTCCATATAAAGGATTTCCTGGAACGTCATCAGTGAGTCTCACTTGTGGTGTTTCTGCGTGAGGGCGCCCTCCGGCAACGAGTATGAATGAAAAAGAAATTACATTAATTGAGTACTCATTATTGCTCACAAAACCATAAAAATAGCAAAAATATTTAAGAACTTTGAGGTAAACATTTGCAAATCCTTACGTTTTTGTCCAGTGTAGAGAAGTGTACATTATTTTTTCTTTTTCTTGCAGCTATATTTATTATTATATTTATTCTTAAATACTCAGTTTTGTATATTATAGTGAAATAGTGTTATTACAAAAGTAATATTCCTTATTTTGTTTAATGTTTTTATTTAGAAATAATAACCATAATCATTATTAGTTTTATTGATATATAAAAACAACATTTTTGGCCAAATTGTGCAGCCCTACAAGCACAGCAAACCTGTTTATATATTATATATATATATATATATATATATATATTCTTTAGTACCTAAAGAATAAACACTAGTTCCTAAAGAATAAGCACTAGTAGCTAATGAATAAGTAGTACTTAATGGAAAAGATACTAGTATCTAAAAAGTACGGCTAGTACGGCTTATAGATTAAATGTTAAAACGGCTTTCCATACACTTGGATGGGTTAAATGCAGAGCACAAATTCCACACGTCACTTCACTTTCACTACAGCAAAACATTTAATTTGACATTACTACAAAGTGCACTTTTTAAAAATGTACTTAAGAAACATATGATATACTGACTTTAAGTACAAGTAAGTGGACTTTTATTTGATGAATATTATACTATCTTCAAGTAATTATTATTTTTAAAATTTGAAGTACACTACAAGTGCACATTTAATACAATTAAGCGCACTTCTTTTCACAAGGGTAGCTAAATCCCAATATGCACACTATGTGTGTTGGAGTATGTGATTAACAGATTGTGATGAAGCTAATGATAATGATAAGAGGAATAATAATAAATAGCCTATATTTTATGATAAAAAGACTAATGCTGTTTTAATAGCCTACTTTGGTAAGCAAATCAGTTAAAAGTGGATGACTTTTTCACTTTCTTCAGTTTCATTCATAAATAAATAAATACTACAGTATGAGGCCCAAGTTTATAAATATTTATTTTAATACATTTTATTTATGGTCTATAGTCTCCTCAGATTTTAGAGAAAGCGCTCTCTATCAGTGTGGTGGTGGAACTGCATTGTGTTTGAATGTGAGCACAACCAAACGAATCTTATTTTAAGTTCTTTTTTTAAATTTGAGGCATCCTATAAAGGCAGTTTAACACGATAGAGATCTTGCCCCTTACATATAAGTAGGTTGCACACTGAAAAGGCTATATCTAAGGATGTATCTAAATGGAAAAGAAAAGATGAATTGTTAATATTGTGAAATATATGGTGGCAGTTTTGATATCAAAGCACATCAGTGTTCTTTTGTGATCCTCACAAGTCATTGATTGCACTTTTTGGTGCCAAAGCATGTGTGAACAAGTCTGGAATGAGCGGCCAAGAAGAGGATTGCAAAATCCATATCAGCCAGCAAACTGCCAATCACTTTGAAGAAACCATGAACGCTACAAGCACAAACTAGTAGCGTGCAGGAAGTGCACAAGTGTTGTGAAATTCACTAAGACAGGAAAAGAAACAGTTCGTTCCGAGGACAGTAAATCTCTGGCATGCTTTGCACGTCTAAGAAGGATTTGAAAGGATGTTTACTCAAGGGTCCTGTTGCTGTGAAGATAGGCTGTTATATGAGAGATGTTTATGATAAGAGAGTCTAAACTTTACATGCTTAGCAATAACCAGGAACAGTAAGCCTGTGTTTTTGTGGTTGACTGGGTCAATATAATGGTTGGCTTGAAAAATCTTAGGACAGTTAATCCAGTCCCACACTTATTTGCACTGGATATCTCATCCCAATTGAGCAATTCAGAGGATCCAGTTAAAATAAACTCCTTTAATTGGTTATTTGGATTACTGGATAGTCTGATGTGTAATTAATCACCAGGTTACATATTTACTATTTGTTTTGTTTGCTTTCCCAATTCATCACAGAACAAGATGCATTGGATTACATAAGAAAATAAACGACTCTGTGATATACTTTTTTAACCACAGTACGGATTCTAAAGCACACTGATTTTTATGAAACACCTGTTTTCATGCATTATAGAGATGTGCACAGGCGATGTACTGTATATACTTTTATTGAAGCTTAGAAACTTCAAAAATCCAGGTTACACTTCATGCCCAAATAAAATGAAACAATGTATTGCATAAAGCCCCTTAAGTTTTTTTTTCTATAACATTTTCTCATATTCAATATACAAAAATATAATACAATGTATTTTCATACAGCATCTGAAATGTGTGTGACATAACGTCATATGACATGTTACGTATCATATTAGCAACGTGCAATATATTTGTCTCAAACAAAAAGCTGTTAATATTAACATGCAATGCTTGACTGTAAATTGATAATTAAACATCATGCTGCAAATGACGCATTGGTATAGTAACAATTTCATAAGTTATGTCATTGAGTAACATAAGGTTTAGTAACATGTATCTCTAAATATGATTTAGAAAGTCGAAGGCATATGTGTGTAACTACAAAACACTATTATGCCTGTAAAAACAGCGTCTTGGCAGATCTCCTCCATTCCTGATACGAATGTGCCATGGCTTGTTTCCCTTATCAGGGAAAATAAAGATAATTAATTCTATAGAAAATGAAGTAGTCGCTGATACCACAAGCTTTTTGGATTAACAGCTGATTAGCATTTAATCCTTTACGCCATACATTCAATGTAAACCCTGCCTGAGATCAGCAGCTATTTTAATAGAAACAGATGGCGGTGGAGTCCATCAAATAAGCATCAAATCTGTCAGGCTTTTGTAAAAATACATGTGAACTTTGTTACACAAGGTCAGAACAGCCAGTAACCAGTTTATTGCAAATATTTATGATATGACACTCAACCAAAAGCTGTGGCTCAGACTATATCGAACAAACAACAGCTCAAACATTCAACCATTCAGTGATACAACAATGTATCAAATGTTTTCCTAACCGTTAAGTATTGGCCACATCTCCGTATTCAACTTGGCAACAGTAAATGACCACTTACGGATCGACTGCAAAATAAAAACACCCTCTATTAGAATTACATGTGTGAGAAAAATCCAAATGTGCATGCAATTTGAGCTGCTTACTGTATATAAAATGTTTTGATTTGTATACTGTACATAGGCTGTTAAATGAAAAGCAGCTGTATCAACATATTTCAATGAGGTCTAAAAGTCTGAGACCTTTGTGAAAAGAGTTTATTGTTGTTGAAAACAAAAATGAAAAAGCGACATACAAAATATTTCATATTTAAGCATTTTCAGAAGTGGTCTCAGACCTTTGGTCCACACTGAACCCTGCAGATTTTGTAGAATAGAATAAAAAAAACTATGCAATGCAACTGATTTATTCTCGTTAATTTAAGGTTTTTTTTTTCTGTTATGATGATTCAGTCCAGAGCCATTCATTTCAGGAATCAAGATGTCGCACTGTATGCTTTTGATTAGTTGAAAAAAACAGGCTCATAGTATCAGAATTTATTTCAGAAATCGAGCTACACTTGTTGCACTGCATGTTACTGATTCACTAAAAAGAACCAGTTCTTTTGTTTCAGGAATCAGGTTGAACTTGTGGCACAGTATGTTTTTGATTTATTAAAAAGAACAAGCTCATAAGAGCCATTCATTTTGGGAGTCAGGCTACACTTGATGCACTGTACATTCTTGATTTGTTAAAAAGAACCGTCTTGTAAGAGCCGTATCAGAAACCGGGCTACACTTGTTGCGCTGTATTTAGATTCATTAAAAAGAACCGACTCGTAAGAGTGATTCATTTCAGGAATTGGGCTACACTTGTTGCGCTGTATTTAGATTCGTTAAAAAGAGCCGACTCATAAGAGTCATTCGTTTTGGGAATCAGGCTACATTTGATGCACTGTATGTTTCTGATTCACTAAAAAGAACCAACTCATCAGAGTCACTCGTTTTGGGAATCAGGCTTCACTTGTTGTGCTGTAGGTTTTTGATTCGATATTATGAACCGGCTCGTAAGCGGGCTACACTTGTCGTGCTGTCCTTAAATCACTTACAGTACTAGATTCAGCAGCAGATAAGCACCAAATAAAGGGAACCTTTTAATTTGGTATATTACAAAAATATGATCAAATGTAAAAGACTGATCGTGGTAATCGATTCTGGTATGCTGGGATTTGTAATTAATCGCAAAAAAACAGCACAATTTCATACACGTAAATTCATTACTTCCTGAAGCATGGCATCAAACACATTATCCACCCATGAACCGTTAAAAGGAGGTCTTCATAAGACGTTACACACTGCAGAAGGATTGTGCTTAGCAGTTGCGTTGTTGGCCCAATATTTCTTGGTACTGAAATCCTCTGGGTACAGGGGGGAATATCCTACCGCTTCCACGGATCTCCTCTTCTGGATGCGGTGCAGCAGGATACGATAAATTCCTGTTATTGGGCTGCGACAGTCAGTGCAGGTGTTATTCTGCAGATGCGTGCCACTGATGCCCAGCTCGCTCAGGGCCGACTTCACTTCCTGTTCCTCCACACGCAGACTCTTCGCTGGGTCAGCCAGGTAACTGGGCGTCGCATTAAAAGCAGGATAGGGTTTGGGGTATTCGATGCCCCTCAGCCAGGAGCATACCATCAGCTGTGATACAGTGGTCCGGTCCACAGGTACGGGTCTCAGCATGCCTTTGATGGCCAGTTGGCAGGGCTCAGGGACGTGGGGCGGGATGCTGTACGCCCCCTGCAGGATGCAGCGCTTCAGTCTGCCTAAGTTGTCGGCGTAGAAAGGCATGGTGGCAGTCACCATAAAGTAGAGTAGGACGCCCAGTGCCCAGATGTCCACATAACGGCCCACGTAGCTTTTGTCTCTGAACAGCTCAGGGGCCGCATACGGCGGGGAGCCGCAAAACGTGTTCAGAGTTTCGGTCGGCGCACTGACAACACTGAAACCGAAGTCACCTACTTTGATGCAGTAGCATGTGGTGTAAAAAATATTTTCTGCTTTCAGGTCGCGATGGACGATGTTGTTTTCATGCTGAAAAACAAACAATGAAATATAAAGATCCATCAGACTGAATCATACCTTGCAAAATTATGTGTGTGTATACATATGTATGTGTGACCCTGGACCACAAAACCAGTCATAAGTCAATTTTGAAATTGAGTTTCATCATCTGAAGCCTGAATAAAAAAGCTTTCCAGTGATATATGGTTTGTTAGGATAGGACAATGTTTGGCTGAGATTGACTACTTAAAAATCTGGAATCTGAGGGTGCAAAAAAATCTAAATATTGAGAAAATTGCCTTTAAAGTTGTCCAAATGAAGTACTTAGCAATGCATATTACCAATCAAAAATTCAGTTTTGATATATTTACAGTTGGAAATTTACAAAATATCTTCATGGAACATGATCTTTACTTAACATCCTAATGATTTTTGGCATAAAAGAAAAATAGATAATTTTGACCCATACAATGTATTGTTGGCTATTGCTACAAATATACCAGCGCTACTAATGACTTATGACTACATAAATGTAATTCAATGAATTTTGCTGATCAGTCTTAATTAATAACTATATTTATCATACAGGGTTTTGATCTGTCAGTAAAAAAAAAAATGTGCACGCATTACATAATTTAATGAACTATTATTATAATAATACTAAATATTTTACTTGTACATGTTTTTAATTAAAATATAATTCTTGACCTGCACTACCGTTCAAAAGTTTGGGGTCTGTAATTTGTTTTTTATGTTTCTGAAAAAAAGTCACTTCTGCTCTGCAAGGTTGCATTTATTTGATCAAAAATACAAACTGAAAAATTGTGTGAAATAATATTACCATTTAAAATAACTGTTTTCTATTTGAATATATTGTAAAATGTAATTTATTGCTGTGATCAAAGTTGAATTTTCAGCATCATTACTCCAGGCTTCAGTGTCACATGATCCTTCAGAAATCATTCTAATATGCTGATTTACTGCTCAAGAAACATTTCTGATTATCAATGACGAAAGAAAGTTGTGCTGCTTAATATTTTTGTAAAAACCATAATGCAGAACCCTTTTTTAGTATTTGATGAATAGAAATCTTTTGTACCATTATAAATGTCTTTACTGATACTTTTTATATATTTAATGCTAAAGAATTAATATCATTTGAAAACTATCGATCAATCTAAAATATAAAAATCTAAACCCTAAGTGTTTGAACAGTAGTGTAATTTTAGTTCATATCAGTGAAAATACAGTTGCAATTTTCAGTTAACAAAAACTAGACACTCAATCTACCTCTGACCAGTAATACTGGTAAAAAATAATTTCTGAATTGAACAAATGACCAAACGTCATGTCTCATAATCTATGTTTAGAAGATTTCTCAACCCATTTAATTAAAACTCAGAAGTCCAATTGCTTAGAAAAGTAACAGAGCACTTATTCTCAACAAATCACTGGTTTGTAGCATGAGTACCGTAGTTTTAATCCGGATTTTGAGGGATTTGTTCAAATTCCTAATTCTAAGTGTGAACGATACAGGGAGCGACACTTGTCTTCACAAGCAGCATTTATAAACAGGAGCTGTTGTGTGTCAGGTCGGGTGAGGACAAGGCCTTGCTGCTCTCACCATGTATTTGATGGCAGAGATGATCTGGGCAAAAATGAGCTTGCTTTCCAGGTCTGACAGGCGCCCCCTTCTGGTGATGCGTGAGAACAGGTCTCCTCCGCTGCCGTACTCCATTGCGAGGTACAAATGCTTACTGGTCTCAAGCACCTCATACAGGCGCACAATGTTCGGATGGGAGAGGTTTTCCATGCAGATGATCTCCGAGGCAAACAGATTCTGTGACTTCTTGTTGAGACGCGCCTTATTGAGGATCTTTACTGCAACACGCTCTGTGAGACAGAGAGAGGGAAGTGTGTTAAATCACAGTGAATTGTATTTGGGGAAATCCATGTTATTCAAACGTAGCAGGGGAGCTAGTGAAATATTCTAGTGGCCTTTTTATCTTAAAATCTTAGTAAAGGTCTTTAAAAAATATGTGGCAGAATGCTAGAGAGGCCTCCCTGCTCTGCTGCTTTCAAAAGGCATCTCAACCAACCCACCAAAAATATTAGAGCGATTCACAGAGGGGGTGCTGTAAATCTGATGGATTACATGAGCGGATCAACTCGTGGTCACTGACGTCTACAGACACAGTTCGACTGTGCCGCCTGCTGTCAGGAGCTGCAAACTGACAGATCACAGCAATCCAGAGAGCGTAAAGTCGTGATGAAGCATTGACAGATATTTCTTTTTTTTTCCCGTATTGTTAAGTACATCTGAGTGTAATGGATTCTAATGAAAGACAAAATGTAAAACGGGGACTTGGTTCTAAGCATTGGTTGTTGACTGGATTTTGAAAATTCATCTGCCAAAAATTGAGTCAGATGAAAGAGATCTTGCAGAGAAGAGGGAAGACTGAGTTTAAAGGGATAGTTTACCCAAAATGAACATTTGCTGAACATTTAAGGTCATCAAAGATGATGATGAATTTGTTTCTTTATCAAAACGGATTTAGAGAAATGTAGCATTCCATCACTTGCTCACCAGTGGATCCTCTGTGGTGAATGGGTGCCGTCAGAATGAGAGTCCAAACACCTGATCAAAACATCATTATAATCCACAAGTAATACACACCACTTTAGTCCATCAATTAAGGTCTTGTGAAGCAAAAAGCTGCATGTTTGTAAGAGACCAATCCATCATTAAAACGTTTTTAACTTTCAACTCAAACACGAGTCCTCTCTCCACAATATTGCTTTCTCCAGCTGTTTGGACTCTTATTCTGACGGCACCCATTCACTGCAGTGGATCCACTGGTGAGCAAGTGATGTAGTTACATTTTCTCATGAGATCATTCCAACTATAAAATATCTAGTTCAAACTAAGACTATTTAATGTTATACAAAATAGATTTTAAAAAAATCACTTTTAATAAATTGTATTAAATAAGTATCTGATTTATACCTACAGTGGCCCCATAAAGTATTTGGACATTTAGAAACCCTAACATTAAAGATTCAAAATACAAATATCAGTATTATATAATTTATTTGCCGATATGGTCTTGTTTTTACATTTAGACACCATTTAGATTTTTCTAATGCACACTTAAAATAAAAAAGTATAATTTATCAATGAAAAGCAAGCAAATTTCAAAATTGATATATTATGCATACTGTACATTATAATGTTGTGATCAAGTTCACTTGCAGCATATAAATTATTCATTATATTAATGCTTAATGTCTAATATATTTATTAGCACATTATTTAATTAAACATATTTAACTTATTAATTATTGAGTAATTGATATCAAACAGAATTTCAGTAAAGCTAGTACTAGCACACTTTTCAAATAAAACATTCTGAAAGCAAAACAAAGGTTTGAGCATTTGATTTATGATTTGAGCATTGAATTATAGACTTAATTATGGAAGGTTTATACTGGGTTGATAATGAAAATTAAATATCAAATATAAATGATGTTTGTTTGTTTTTTTGATACTGTTCATGCTTCCCCGAATGAAATTGAGCATTTGATTTCACATTTTAGAAGCCATTTTGAGAGTTTTATTTATTTGGTAATTTGAGCGTTCAAATTTTTATTTGAATTTTCTTAGGAAAAAAACCATGCCTGTTAAAAATGACCTTGACACTTGTTGGTTAAATGTAATTGCAAACTGCAAAGTTAGCTTGGGAACCGGTATAACAGTTAAAACCAAGTGCCACTTGGTTTTAACTGATTTATAATATTTCAATTCAGATGTTATGGTATAAGTGTTCAAACACTATCCGTGGCCACTCAATGTAAAGTCATTCAGTACACTGATTGTCTCACCTTTAGTCAAAGCGTGAACACCCAGTTTGACCTGGGAGAAATTTCCAGTCCCAATTTCTCCCCTGAGTTCATAGAAAGCAATCCTGCGGCCCAGCATTATGTCATTGATGACCTGGTCATTGTGGGACATGTCATACAGGACCCTCTCGAAGGCCGTCTGCTTCGCTCGTTGTTCAGGCGTCAGTGCTGGAGCCTTGCGTGTTTCTGCTTCCTTCTGGGCAGGTTGGGCCGCTGGCTCATTCTTTCCTTTTTTCCCATGTTGCTTCGCCCAGACATTTAGTGTCTTGGTACCTTGGATGGGACAAATAAAAAAAGAAGACTTAAAATATGAGGTTAATAAAAAGGTTGAATAAATGTAACTTTATGGATCCTCTATGATAAGAGTTGTGAAGAGTGTTTTAGGGTCAACAGAGTTCATTTTTAACCTTTAACCTTTCGGACCGTTTTGTATTTCAAAGACAACAGTTGAACTCAGTTGAGCATATTTTTCAAGTACATATTTATAAAGAATAAATAGGGTTAGGGTTACGAGGTAATAGGAGGTTTTGCACGATATTAAAATGACTCTGGTACTGGCCTCTGTTTCCCAGACTATTACAAACAGATTTCCTACTTCAGTGTCATGATCCCTGTTGACCCTGTCTTTGAAAGGTTAAGCTCCTGTAAACCTTTCCTTCAGCATGGAAGGTCAATGAGAGGAAGTGTCTCAGTCTGCGGAGCCTGACACGGCTATTGCTTCAGATTTACATTTACCAAGCAAACGTCAGGACCTAATGCTTTTTATTTGTCATTTATTTTAAATATAAATAGTTACTGCATATACATTTGCATATAAAGTCTGCCTTTAAATCAAAGATTACATGTTACCTTTAGGATCTATTATTTTTATTTAACCCATGTGACGAGTCGGCTGCCTCCCCCCTTTCATATCATCACCACCCCGTCCCTTATTCGCCGCCCTTCACCAGGCTCCCGACGGGAGTGGGCGTGTGGAGAGGCGTAAATCTAAGCCTGGTTTGGCGTGCGTGTGGATGAGGCGACCTGATCTGAACAGGCCTCATCACCGCCGCGGTAGCCGAGCGCTCTCGAGAGAGACCGTCTTCCCGTGCATGCACACTGTGTCCTCGCGGTCCAGGAAGGGAGCGCTTGAGGATTCCCCGCCGCCGCCAGAGACGCCGAGCAGCCGGACCCGCAGTCCGGACGACGCCGCACTCCGCTGTGCTGGGTACGACTGCTGGGCCAGGATGCCGGGCCGTGGAGTCCCCCAGGCGGTCCGGGCTCCAGGAGAGCAGCCGCCAAGGGGAAGCCGCGCCCCGGACCGAAGAGGGGAGCGCGTGCGTCACCGGACTCCGCCCCTTCTCTGGACCTTTCCTCCCGTCATGAACACTGCCCTTCCTTCACAAGCCCTGAGCACGGCGAGGACACCAGATCCCCTGTTTATTTTGGACACTTTTTTCCCCCTTTGGACACTATTTTTGATATTTTTGTTGAATAAAAGCCTCTCCGAGGCCTGACGCCACACCCACTGTGTCTGTCGTTTGCTCCTCCCGCCACACCCATTAAAATGAATTTTAGATAATGTATTTAGGTCGATTCTGTTAAAAAAAAAAAATTTCACTGTATAAATTTTTTGAGAGAAGTTAAAATCAAATTCAGCTTGATGCATTCAGGTTTTTAAGTTCTCTCAGCTATTGTCTTAATAATTGAGTAACACTATCAGTTTGAATTTGTTCAGTAAATACACAATGCCTCATTCAGCCAACAAATTCATCAAGACAGCAACAGATTTCTTGTTCAGCAAATTTTCATGAAGTAACAGTAAATGAATGTACCGTTTTGATACTGTGTTAGTTTTAAGTGAACTATAGCTTTCATTGTTAAAGAACAGTAACAAAAATGGTAACAATCAACAAATGTCAAAAATGAGCTCTTACAACAAATAACTAACTATAATGACAAAATAACGGCAAAGGTTTAAATGAAGTTAGCACACAGCAAAACAATAATCCTATAACAGCATAATTTATTCATGCTGCAATGCATGCTGGTAACTTAACATTTCAAACATATGAAATTCTTTGTTTGGACAACTGTGTTTAACTAGTTGGGGGGAAAAAATTGGGGAATTATATCTGACTCCGGCATGTTTTTTTTTATGTAGTTTCATGAAAATTTCATTTCGTAGTATTTGGGACTCAAAAGGTTTCATAAAGTGGAAAATACAGTTGCTTTTTTTTTTACAGGTTGGTATATTGACTATGTGCAGTTTTTTTTTTTTTATTTAAATGTAAGATTAAATCTAAATCTAATTTAAAAACCTAAAATGTTGCCACTTTATTTTTCACACTGAAGTTCTTGCAACCACAGCTGCCATTGTTTTACCATATTTCACAGATTCTTTTCATTAAAGAACTAAGCCTAAATGTAAGACTTGCATTGAAATTACATGGTGAACACCCTTTTGGAATATCACATTCGTCGCAGAGATGTTCTTGTATAATCCTAATCCATGGCTGCATGTCCTTTCTATTTTAGTTCAAATGTCCAGTATGTCTAGACTTGAGGCAAGATCAGGCTTGTAAGTCTGAATAGGAAAGTCTTTAAGAAGGGTGGATTAGGAGCCTCTTTAAGACCATGCATCACAGTTTGCAGACTCGACACACTTCTAAAAATACACAGGATATCCACTGAACTACTTTCAATATCAGAAACACCAATACTGCAAGCAAAAAACAAATAGTTGGGAATGCGTGAGACTTCACTTTATGACACTGTTTTCATTAATTACTTTTGATACAATGTTTTGCACAGTATTGACAAAAAAATCTAAATAAGTGTCCTAGATATCATTTAAACAAAATTTCCTTAATGTATCTATTGGACACACGCCTGTACTGTGAAACCGTTCATCATATTTAACAAACAACAGTGTTTAAGAGCAAGCATTAAGTGTTGAAATTAAAAATTTTAAACTTAACATTCAAGATCAAAGAAAAAATGATGACATCTTATGCATACTGTAATTAATGCATACTGCAGTTAATATAGGATCACATTCATTTCTCTTGTAAGAAAAATATCTTTAGAATTATCTTTTGATAACTTATTCATAATCAATGCAACTTGACACATAACCACTGCACAAAAAAACAGGTCTAATATAATATAGCCCTACAAGATGGTGCATTTCAAAAGAATGTCAAAACTCTCCCTATACTCTATTCCATCAAGAAATATACTTTACCTGGTAGCTGTGGATCCTTCATGCTGGTGTCTGTATGAATGGACGTAGAGGTCAGCACGACAACCTCTCACTCTACAGTCTTCAATCCTCCAGCGATCACCAGCGCTCAATCCAATTAGATGGACGTAATAATATCCATTGTAACACCCCAATGAAGCTGCGCAAAAGCTGTGTGCAGACAGCCGACTCGTGCAAAAAGAATTCTATTTTAATGGTAACAACATGGCACTTGATACAGGGAAGACCTGTTCACATGTAATGGCCATGTAATGGTTCAAAACGGTTTTAAACTAATAAACTAGATGATTAGACTGTGTTCTGAGGACAAAATATTCTTCACAAAAGTCAGGTTGGGGCAGGCTGTCACATTTTAACTGAAGTCATACAGTATGTGTATTACATGTTGAATTACACTTTACTAATTACAATTTCTGTTGGTCAAAACAATGGTTTTATATTTCTGTATTTACCTCATTTATAATTTTTCCAATTTCATGAAATGATTTTACTGTTGTTTTACTGTTTAAAAATTAGCTGAAAAGCCCATAATAAACTGAAAAAAAAAAAAAAAAAGTATAAAGGCAGGTTCTGATTTTGTGACAGCTCACGTATATATACTCCAGAATTGTCTTTTTGCTAACCCTTGAATTCCACAAATTCTTCAAAAACTTGTTCTCAATGTCATATTTCTTGGTCATACGATGGTGGA
Organism: Tor tambroides; assembly: GCA_021397915.2. Taxonomy (NCBI): domain Eukaryota; kingdom Metazoa; phylum Chordata; class Actinopteri; order Cypriniformes; family Cyprinidae; genus Tor; species Tor tambroides. Next base: position 104,362 of record JAFVLL020025378.1, on the reverse strand, counting down.
AAAATGTGTATCACTGCCCCAAGAATGCATAAAGCAGGTCAAATTGAAGGAAAGAAAGGGGACAAATAAACATGTTTGATAAATTAAAAAAAAAACTTTTGTGTATCACCAATAATTTTCATTTGTACATTAAAGGAATAATTCAACTTAAATAATTAATTGAATAAAAATTCTCTCATGATTTAATCACCCTCAAGTTGTTCCAAACCTGTACGAATTTCTTTCTTCTGCTGAACACAAAAGAAGCCAACCAAAGAGTTTCTGGTCCCAATTCATTTATGTATTTTTCCATACTATGGAAGTCAATGGAGACCAACTGTTAAATGATGACATCCTTTTTTTTTTTTTTTTGAAAAACTAATTCCAATACGGGTCATTTTTACCACTTCATGCACTCATGTTTTTTATAGTTAGCTGTTTTGCAGCCAAGACAGGCTATGCACAAACTTTCAAAATAAACCTACGAAAAGAAACCTTCACTGGAATAAAAAAAGTGACAACTAGCCCCTATCCCTATTTACCAAACTGAATAGTTACCATATACTTCAAAAACGAATTATTCAAAGAATACCAAAGTATTCAATGGTACCATGGTACTATAATGACAACAAAGCAATGAAAATGAATTCTGGGGTTATAATGAGGCATGAGATCAAGTATAGGCCTACAGTATGGAATGGATTTAAAACAGGCCTTAAGCATTACACCATTTACTCCAAAATATACTTTTTCTCCTCATCAAATCTTTCTTTTCTTCTGTGTATCCATAATCTTAAGTAGCCTATTATTGGATGTAGTGGAGTTTTTACAGAATGTACTTCCTCTGTTGTTATCACTAATCAGTTTCTCTGAACTGAGGAAGCATGTCATCTGTGATCAATTAAAAATCATCCTTCCTTGAAGTGTTAAATTTGTCAACAGCGCTGTTTAATGGACTTTAACTGACCTTTACTGAATGGAATGAGTTGACCCGCAAACATGACGTGGCGCTGTGACGTCTGTTCCGCCGTCTGCCTCGAGCTTGTGTTTACAGTCAGATTTGGCGGGAGAAGATTAGACGCTCCGCTTTCGGTTTAGAACGCGTTCTATTGCGAGCCGCGTGCGTTAATGGCGGCGACTGCGTCTGCAGCTCCCGCGGAGTCGGAGTTGGACCGCAGCGGAGCTGAGGACGAACCCCGAAACGCCGAACCGGAGGAGGACGGAGGGACTGGGCAAGCTGGGCCCACCGCGGCCGCGCAGCAGCACCGTCTCGCCAAGTTACCGCTGTCGCGCATCAAAGCTCTGATGAAAGCCGATCCGGATGTGAGTCTGGCCAGTCAAGAGTCTGTGTTCATCATCGCTAAAGCTACGGTGAGATACACACAAACACGTGCTGGATTCATCCTCTCCCCTCCTTTCTTCTGTCTCGCTAACTATCATATCTATTCCGTCTCATTTCTGTGATGCCAATTTCTGTTCTGCCTGTCTTTAATTATTTATCTATCTATCTGTCATGTCAATTTCTTCTCTCTCTCTCTCTCTCTCTCTCTCAGTTCTGCATGTCTCTTTGTATGTCAGCAGTGTTGGGCAAGTTACTCAAAGAATGTAATATATTACTCATTACTAGTTACTCCTTTCAAAAGTAATATTGTTACTTTAATTATTACTTTCTGGCACCAGTAATTACACTACTAGTTACATTACTGTTTCTTGCCTCACGAAGTTGTAACTCTGTATCTTCCACATAATTCTTTTAGAATGTTACTGACAACATATTTCTGCCTCCTCATTTGACCAAAATCAACATTGGATCACAGTCAGAAGTTATTACAAACACTCAATAGTGACTGATAGTGATATTCAAGTAGAAGTGTTGTATTAATCTCATTATTGTCATGTGTAGCTTAATTGTAATTTCTCCGTTACCCATATACGATTATATTTCACTATGTATTTTATCAAATCACATAAATTTGTAAGAAACTGTTTAATTTTCCAAAAATATTTTTAATTATAGTGATATAATGTTCCACATGCTGATCAGACTGGGTGGGATGTAATGCCAGAGTAAAGTACAGCCACAACTTACACAGCAGTGTTCAGATCATCTTTTCCTGACAAAATCAATATAATGCAATATTTCTATCTGCTGAATGTAAGCTTTTCCATATTTCAAGCTTGCCTGCTGCACTGGGGACATCACATGCATGTGCGAGTCATGAAAATTATGAAAATAAATCTAGGAATTATTTGATTGTTGGATTTTAAATCAGCGAGGTTGAGCCATCAAAAGTAACTAACTAAGCTGTTTTATTGATGGTAACTATAATATTATTACTGAAATCTTTTTAGTAATTAGTTACACTACTAGTTACTGCAAAAAGTAATATTACAATAACTAAGTTACTAGTAACTAGTTACTGCCCAACACTATGTCAGATACAATTTATTATTTACCATGTATTTTTTAATATTTTTATGAATAATATTGATATTTTCTAGTGGTGTCAAAATTAGCGCGTTAACGCATGCGATTTATTTTTTCCAGTTTAAGGCGTTAAAAATATTTAACGCAATTAACGCAGGGGCGGGGCTAGGGTTGGCCATCCCACTCATAACTGTTGTTTCTGTCATTTTTTCTCTTGACAAGAAGTGCATTTATTCAGTCGCATAACGTTTTTACGATCAAATCAAATGGGAGACATTTCAGACGCGCGCTCCACTTAACTTCAGCGTCAGGCGCGAGTCAAACCAAACTGTACGCGCTCTCTTCAATACACGCACAAAGGTGCCGGCGCGCGCATAGCCTGTATCCTTTTATATCAAAGCGCGAAATAACTATGTGCATGCAATGACGTGGTCAGTAAAGTCATGAAGTTACTAAAAAGGCGATTAAAGCTGCCTTAAAACTGTGCATGCATGTAATATATTTTATATGAGTCACATTTAAGGACATGTCTCTGAAATGGTTTTCAATACTGTCCTGGAGTATCCTAGCACTGTCTCCCTCATCTAACACACTTGATTCAACTCGTCAGCTCATTAATAGACTAAGACAAGAGAAAATACGATGTGTGTCATGTTCAGCTGCAGCTCTTAAAGAAATAACAGCCAAAATAATTTAACCAGCTGCTGTGAAGTGTATTAATCAAAGGACAAAGAAAAAAAGAGGAAAAAATAACTTTTATAGATTTAAGAATTCATCTATATTTAATTTAGAATTTAGTGTTTGATAACTTCAATTTCTGTATTTCTGCTGAAGGGCATATGAAATATGACATTTATTATGAGTTTACGTGAAAATTGAGTTAAGTTCACTTAAATTAGAAGTTATTTTTTTAAAGTCTAATAAATGTTAAAATTGAGGGGGGGGGGCGGAGGGGGGGGGGGCAATTTTATAGAGCAATCAGTAGTATCAGGATCATTGATACTGACCTTCAGTCATAAAAAAGATGCCATTAAACAAATATTTAAAAATATACTGTCTTTATGTTGTTTGTACATTAAATTGAAGATTGAATGTGACATTATTGCTATATAAAAGTATATTTAAAAACTTTAATGTTAGTTGGGATTAATCGCGATTAATTTAAGAAAAATGTGCGATTAATTAGTTAATTTTTTTTAATCGATTGACAGCACTAATATTTTCATTAAATAGTAGGTTGTGTTTATATTTGTTCTAAATTGACCACATTTTCTCTATTAAAAATATATATTTAGATTTACAAAAACCAAAAAAAGACCCAAAAGTTGGAAATTAAAGGATTAGTTCACTTCCAGAATAAAAATTTCCTGATAATTTACTCACCCCCCATGTCATCCAAGATGTTCATGACTTTCCTTCTTCAGTCGCAATGAAATTAAGGTTTTTGAGGAAAACCTTCCAGGATTTTTCTCTTGTGGGCTTCAATGGCGACCAATGGGTTGAAGGTCCAAATTGCAGCTTTAAAGGGCTGTACACCAGAGGTCTTCAACCCTGTTCCTGGGGACCCACTATCCTGAAGAGTTTAGCTGCAACCCTAATCAAATACACCTGAAGCAGCCAATCAAGCTCCTCAAGACTGCTTGAAAATCGCAGGCAGGTGTGCTGAAGCCGGTTGGAAAAACTTTCCAGGAAAGTGGGTCCCCAGGAGCAGGGTTGAAGACCTCTGCTCTACACAATCCCAACCAAAGAATAAGGGTGTTCTCTAGAGAAATGATGTGCCATTTTCTAAAGAAATAAATTATTTCCACAAACAGAAAGAAATAAAGACATGAACATCTTGGATGACATGGGGGTGAGTAAATTATCAGGAAATTTTATTCTGGAAGTGAACAGGCAAAATATTACGCCATGAATTCATAAATACTTTTTAGAAAACATTACTGATAGTTTGTACTTTTTATTGATGTAATTTATAGCAATTTCAACAAAACCATTTGTATGTTATCCAGCTAAATGACATGATCTTGATGACAAACCAGCAGAATTTGGAACAGCAATACAGAATCAATTACAGAAATGTTTTTAGGGAATAAAAACGGATGTACAAGAACAATGAATGTAAGATTTTCTCTTTCTCTCTGTTTGCCTGTCATTTCAGTTTTAGATCTGTCTATCTATCTGTGGTTTTGTTTGTCTGAGTTTCTGGTTGTAAAATTTATTTCATTGTAAGACAGTCTCGGGTCACATTTAAACAATATCCCATGAGCAAATGTAATATGACTAAATATTAATAACCAATCACTGCTTTATAAAGGGTGGCATGCTCATTAACAGCCAATTGTCTGTAATTGCCTCAGCAATTAAAATTCAGATTAGAGGTCATTGCACACTGAGTCTGAAATTTTTCGTCTGAAATTTTTGCACGTTAAAAAATAAATACGACCTCACGTTGTGTCAATCACGTTTACACGCTGCCTCCAAAACTTTCGTCCATCATAAAAAAATTCGGATCTGCGTTTTCGCATCTGTAGCATGCATTTTGATAGGAAAGGATGAGGAAAACGGAAAAACGCACGCAGACTGTGTGCAATGACCTTAAGTTCTCACAGTGCCAGAAAAATTTTGACTGTTCCTATGACACAAATATTATGTACATAATATGAGAGAGGAGATGATTTGTTAAACATTTTAATACTACCGTCTAGGCTTCATGGACACAGTGCTTGTCTGTCTGGATATTCTGAATTCCAGTTCCAACTAGGGCAGATTTATTGATATATAAACTTTGATGGGGCCGTCAGGGCCGTCGCTTAATTCACAAGGCCAAGGACAAAATTTATGGATGGCCCCACCTATACACTCGGGTGGGTAAAGACGACTATATCTCAGTTAACAAAACGGTACTAATTATTCTTCTGCCCACAGGAGCTTTTTGTTGAAATGATCGCCAAGGACGCTCTTGTTTATGCACAACAGGGAAAGAGAAAAACCCTTCAACGCAAAGACTTGGGTAAGTTATATGACAAATTCTAAAACGGTTTAAAGAAAATTTTAACTAAAAACATCAGTGGTATTGATGCTGTAATGATTGGTGCTTTTTCTCTTTTGGCAGACAATGCTATTGAAGCAATAGATGAGTTTGCGTTTTTGGAAGGTAAGGGAGTCATAATTTAATGTTATTTCCTGCTGGAAATGGTATAAAGGAGTGGGAGAATGTTTTATGGATCATTTTGATTGCCTATATTTCTTTTCTCCCTTCAAACCTCATTTTCCAAGAACTGTAAACCTAAAACCAAACAATATTCTGCCATGGAGTCAGATTATATGTGACCACGAAGACCTTTGATTCTAGGAATTCAGAAATGAAGGCAGTTGGTAATAACATGGCTGTTTCAATAAAGATATTCTGCTTTGTTGTCGAGAGTTTGGTTCACTTGGTTTTTGTGAAAGGCCAGCAGTAACCTGCACTGAATCTACTCGCAAAGGTGGTCTGGATACAATCTGTCCTAAATCACTGAAGGTTCTTGTCCTAAATCATGAGTTGAAATGGTAAATGGTTAAAGCTAGTAATTCATCCATGTGTTTCTTTACATTCATCAATTTGCTTTCTTTGTCACTCTTGTTTAGGAACCCTGGACTGACAGAAAAGGTGCATAAATATGAATATAAAGACTGTCAACAAGTTCTGAAGTTGCATTTCAGATTTGAGAACTCAAAAGAGAGAAACATGGCTGGAATGAGTGGGACATGTTATTTTTTTCATTGTGATGTTGGTAATGCTTGAGCAGTTTGATAAAAATGGATCGTTGTCTAGGTTGTAAAGTGCCAATTGTATTTTTCAATATTCTGGGGTTCTTATAACAATGTTGAGTGTTTAAATAAAGTTCTTTTATCTTTTTTTTAAAGAGTGTTGTGTGTTCATTGTACGAGAGGGAAAAAATGGTTTGTGCTGCTTTGTTTCAAACTTTTGATTATTATCAGTAAATCTGGTCTGCAGATTATGCTGAATTCTGAATTATTTTGCCCACTAAGACCAGAAAATATCTTTTTACCAACATGTGAGGAACCAACAACAGTTTTTGTTTTTACGTGCCATTAATCTGGTTGATCATATTTTAATGATTGGAAATGGAAACATTTAAATTATGGCTTCTCTGTAAACAACTGTAAAAAGTACAGGAAAATGCATGTAGACTTGTCCAAAATGTATGTTCATTCAAACTTAACGTTTATTTCATTGATGGCAAATAAACTACAATATATTTATAATATATTTCATGTATTTGATGGCACTAACCTGGCAAACTGTAATCCGTTCTAATGTAAAATTCCTTTTACTACAAAAACAATTAATTTCAAGAACTGTCTGAAGAACTACTTTTGTGTCATTTTGGCACACTTTTGAAACCTAAAATGACAAACGGGAACCCTACAGTCTTGTAGACTTGTGGCCAATCCAGTGAGAAAGAATAAAAGTCCACAGCCACCACATGTAAACGGTAGTTGAATAGAATCAAATCTGATTGAACCTTGTGACATGGAAAGCACTTTGCAGGTTTGTGTTCAAAATGCATCAGACGGTCAGTGAAAGGACTATAAGCAGTGTGTCGTCTGAGGCTATTCCATAATCAGACTGCCAGTCTACCTCAATATCCAGGATGAGATGGGTATCACTGTTTACCTCTAAATATCTAGGACTTTGTCTTCAGGCACGGAGCTTAAAGACAAGATTTTACATGCCAACTTATCCAAAGATTTTTATGAATCACCAGGTCAGGAGGAACTGAGCAGCATGATCATCGCAGCATAGCATGTGTTTTTCCTGAGATTTAACTAAAGCATGTCCCCAGGGGAAAACAGTCTGCCTTGAATGGATAGTTCTGATGGTCTCGCAGTGTGAGAGATGCTGTCGATCCAGCAGAAATAAAAACGTTGCCAAAAAAAATTGAAAACCAATATTTGATGTTAGTTTAGTTGGCTTTCTGTCTTGATCCAGGACATAGAGTTAATTAATTTTAGATGAAGACGAGCAAGTATGTGAGGCATTACATGAGAAATTTAAGACCGTGATGAAGAACTCTAGTATGCATGCTGAGAATTCTTTGCATAGTTGTTTTTGTGTGGATGGTCTTTTGTAATATGCTTCAATGACAAGTGAACAGAAGGACGCTGTACTGCAAAGGGACTGAACTCATCAGCTACAAACTTTGAGATCTTTGTTCTATGGAGAGCTAAAAGTTCATTAGTGTTCATCAGTATTGCTACTGCTCACACTAAGGGTTATGAATTTGAATAAACCCCTTAACCTGAAGTATTAAATATTCACATTGCATGCTCTTCATTGTTTGTTCTATATTAACACTGCAAATCGTAAAGCTTTTGAGAAAAGGGGATTCATTTGTGTGTAATTGGTACTCCATAATGCTGACCAGAATGCACTCTTTTGATTAGAGCCAGAACAACTTAGTATTCACACTGAAACCTACTAAAGCATTTAGAACAACTGCATAACCACGTCTCTGCATTGCGGCGAGTGTAGCTTAAGCAAAGACCACTTAAATTATATTTAGAATCTATATAAAATGACACTGCCTTGGCAAAAAATAGTCACCGTCTGCATATAAATAAGCAAATACTTAAGATTTTAGAATTGCATTATTGTTGCCGTGATTATGTTTCTGATATGTTTTGCGACAATTCTTTTAATCCTAACTAATGCAGTGTGTAGCTTTTCATTTCTTAAACAAACATGCTGGAAGACGTACCCATCCATGCAATACAAAGATTCATCAGGCTCAGACTATGAAAGATTGGTCACCAATCTTTGTTAACCCTGAGTCCTGAGTCCTGATGTTAACCCCTTTGAAAGCCTTTGGGATGTGCTGGAGTTGACTTTACACTGCCTGTCCAAAAAAAGTTGCACACTCTAATAATTTGTTGGACTGTCTTTAGCATTGATAACATTTTGCATTTGTTGTGGCATTGTTTTGACAAAGTTATGCAACATAACACTTATTTCCATCATAAGTTGCATTAATTTTTGGCCGAGATCTTGTATTTGACAATGAATGTAAAGTCACATCCCAAAGACTTTCAATGGGGTTAAGCTCAGGCCTCTGTGGTGGGCAGTTCGTACAAGAAAATGATTCCTCGTGCTCACTAAAGCACTATTTTACAATTTGGGTCCAATGAATCTTGACATTGTCATCCTGGAATATGTACATGGGTACATCTTCCGACATGCTTGTTTAAGAAATGAAAAGCTACACACTGCATCAGATAGGGTTAAAAAAAATAAAAAATCAAAAGTTTACATCTTGCAATTCTGACACTTTTTCTCCGAACTGAATAATACAAATTTTTTTCTCAGAATTGTGAGGTTTAAGCTCGCAATTGCGAGTTATAAAGTCAGAACTGCGAAATGTAAACACGCAATTGGGAGAAAAAAGTCAGTTGAGAGATAAAAAGTGGCAATTACCTTTTTTTTTAATTCAGTGGTGGAAACGGCTTCCATAAGTTTGATATATTCTGAATTTACAGAATCTGAATATTACGAATCCATAACCTGGGATAGTGCAGGTGTTTTCACTTAACAAACCCATTGTTTGACAAGGACTGCTCATCTGGACAAACACTGGAGTTAGGTTTCTGGCTCATGGGCAATGGTTCAAACTTGCCACCTCTCAGTCCTCTATTTTTTTCCACTAGGAATACTCAAGTAAATGAAAAAAAAAAAAAAAAAAAAAACACATGTAAAAGTTGTGTGCATATG
>JAFVLL020025378.1:52965-95084 GCA_021397915.2 Tor tambroides | reverse complement strand
GTTATAAAGTCAGAATTGTGAGATATAAAGTCAGAATTGCACACGATAAACTCGCAATTCAGACTTTTTTTCTCGCAATTGCGAGTTTGTATCTCGCAATTCAGACTTTTTTTCTCAGAATTGTGAGATAAACTCGCAATTGCATGTTATAAAATTTATATTCTCGCAATTCTGAGGAAAAAAAGTCAGAATTGTGAGTTTATATCTCGCAGTTCTGATTTTATTTCTCAGAATTGCGAGTTTATATCTTGCAATTATGACTTTATAACTCGCAATTACGAGTTTATAGCATGCAATTCTGAGAAAAAAAGTCAGAATTGCGAGTTTGTATCACGCAATTCTGAGAAAAAAAGTCGCAATTACCTTTTTTATTTTTTTTATTCAGTGCCGCAAACGGGCTTCCATACCAAGAAGACCTTTGATTCTAGGAATTCATAAATAAAGGCCGTTGGTAATAACATGGCTGTTTCAATAAAGATATTCTGCTTTGTTCCTGAGAGTTCGGTTCACTTGGTTTTTGTGAAAGGCCAGCAGTAAGCCGCACTGAATCAACTTGCAAAGGTGGTCTGAGTGCACTTCATAAGACAGTTCACAGTATGAATGCAATCTGTTCTAAATCGCTGAAGGTTCTTGTCCTAAATAATACGTTAAAATGGTAAACGGTTAAAACTAGTAATTCATCTATGTGTAAAGAAATGTTATTTCCTTAATTTCAACTATTTGCTTTCTGTGTCACTCTTGTGTAGGTACCCTGGACTGACTGAAAAGGTGTATAAATATGAATATAAAGACTGTCGACAAGTTCTGAAGTTTCATTTCAGATTTGAGAACTCTAAAGAGAGGAAAAAATTGCTGGAACATGTTATTTTTTTCATTGTGATGTTGGTAATGCTTGAGCAGATGGATAAAATTGTATGGTTGTCAAGGTTGTAAAGTGCCAATTGTATTTTTCAGTTTTCTAAGATTCTTATAACAATGTTGAGTGTTTAAATAAAGTGAAGTTCTTTTATCTTTTTCTAAAGAGTGTTGTGTGTTCAATGTGCGAGAGGGATAAAATGATTTGTGCTTCTTTGAGAGATTCAATTTGATTATTAGCAGTAAGTCTGGTCTGCAGATTATTCTGAATTATGAATTATTTTGCCCACTAAGACCAGAAAAGATCTTCTGAACAACATGTTGGTTCCTCACAACAGTTTTTGTTTTTACATGCCATTAATCTGGTTGGTCATATTATAATGATTGGAAATGGAAACATTTAAATTATGGCTTCTCTGTAAATAATTGTAAAAAAGTAAATGCATGTAGACTTGTACATCCATCTAAGAATAAATTAGTCCACAGACACCATATGTAAACAGTAGTTGTGTAGAATGAAATCTGACTGAAGCTTGTGATTTTGGCAAGTGCTTTACAGGTTTGTGTTCAATATGCTTCAGACGGGGACTATGAGTAGTGCACCGTCTGAGGCTATTCCATAGTCAGACTGCCAGTCTACCTCAATATCCAGGGTGAGATGGGTATCACTGTTTATCTCTAAATATCTAGGACTTTGTCTTCAGGCACGGAGCTTAAAGATAAGATTTTACATGCCAACTTATCCAAAGATTTTTATGAATCACCAGGTCAGGAGGAACTGAGAAGAGTGTGCATGATCATCGCAGCATAGCATGTCTCTTTCCTGAGATTTAACTAAAGCATGTCCCCAGGGGAAAACAGTCTGCCTTGAATGGATAGTTCTGGTGGTCTCGCAGTGTGAGAGATGCTGTCGATCCAGCAGAAATAAAAACGTTGCCAAAAAATTGAAAACCAATATTTTATGTTAGTTAAGTTGGCTTTCTGTCTTGATCCAGGACATAAAGTTAATGAATTTTAGATGAAGACAAGCAAGTATGCGAGTCATTACAAGAGAAATTTAAGACCATGGTGAAGAACTCTAGTATGCATGCTGAGAATTCTTTGCATAGTTCTTTTTGTGTGGATGGTCTTTTGTGATATGCTTCAATGACAAGCTAACAGAAAGACGCTGTACTACAGGGACTGAACTCACCAGCTGCATACTTCAAGATCTTTGTTCTACACAGAGTTAAAGTATTCATTAGCATTCATCAGTATTGCTACTGCTCACACTTAGCATCACGAATTTGAATAAACCCCTTAACCCAATGTATTAAATGTTCACATTGCATGTTCTTCATTGTTTGTGCTACATTAACACAGCAAATCATACGGCTTTTGAGAGAAGGGGGTTAATTTGTGTGTAATTGGTAATCCATAAAAGCAGACCAGAATGCACTCTTTTGATTAGAGTCAGTACAACTTAGTATTCACATTGAAACATGCTAAAGCATTCTCTGCACTGTGGCAAGGTTAGCAAGAGCAAAGACCACTTACATTTTATTTAGATGATGTATAAATATACACTGCCTGACCAAAAAAAGACGCTGTCTGGATTTAAATAAGCAAATACTTAAGATTTTGGAACTGAATCATTATTGCCGCAATTAATATGTTTATGTTTTGTTTTGCAACAATTCTTTTAATCCTAACTGATGCACTGTGTAGTCCTGACGTTAACCCCATTGAAAGTCTTTGGGTGTGCTGGAGCTGAATTTACACTGCCTGTCCAAAAAAGTTGCACACTCTAATAATTTGTTGGACTGTCTTTAGCATTGATAACATTTTGCATTCATTGTGGCATTGTTTCAACAAAGTTGCAACATCACAACATTTATTTCCACCATAAGCTGCATTAATTTTTGGCCGAGATCTTGTATTGACAATGTCAACCGCTCTGTAAAGTCATATCCAAAGACTCTCAAAAATGAGTTAAGCTCAGGACTCTGTGGTGGGCAATTCGTACATGAAAATGATTCCTCATGCTCACTGAAGCACTATTTCACAATTTGGGTCCAATGAATCTTGACATTGTCATCCTGGAATATGTACATGGGTACGTCTCCAGACATGCTTGTTTAAGAAATGAAAACATTGCATCAGTTAGGGTTAAAAGAATCAAAAGTTTACATCTCGCATTTCTGACTTTTTTTCTCATAATTGCGTAATACAAACTTGATGTAAACTAGCAATTGCAAGAAAAAAAGTCAGAATTGAAAGATAAAAAAAATTGCAATTATTATTATTTTTTTAATTCAATGGTGGAAACGGGCTTCCATAAGCATGCTGAATTTACAGAATCTGAATATTACGAGTCCATAACCTGGGATGATGCAGGTGTTTTCACTTAACAAACCTGTTATCTGACAAGGACAGCTCATCTGGACAAACACTGGGGTTATGTTTCTGGCTCATGGGCAATGGTTCAAACTTGCCACCTCTCAGTCCTCTATTTTTTTCCCACTAGGAGTACTCAAGTAAAAAAAAACATATAAAAGTTGTGTGCATTTGTCGACAGCCCGTGAACTTGTTCTTGGTTCACAAAATGATCAGGGAATTGATCAGGATGTTGGATCAGGATTGATCAGGAAATGATCAGGATGTTTTCTTCGATGTAATACTTAATTGCCCATGAGACATGCAGGCAAGATGACTGGCCCATGGATGCGAGTGAGATCATGGACAGGGTATGTTTTCGCAGCTGAATTCTTGCACGCCTTACACACCCACCTTGGACACGCAGATGGCATATTTTCGATCTAATGATCCCAGGTATGCCAAAACCATAAAGTCCCAACACAGTTTCTCCACATGACTCAAGAACTCGACATGAGGACGGGCTCTAAATGTCTTCACATGAGTATCCATATTGATTCCTGATGTTTTGTTCGTTCAAATGTTTTCTCACACTCCTCCCTTCAAGTCAGACCTCAGGACTGTATTTCATCCTGCTCCAACATTTTCAACTGCAATAAATCATAAGTTTGCAAAAAGTTGGGCATTTTAATGTAAGGTGTTTCCTTCCCTTCAGCATTCGATGTCAGACCCATATATCATTGTGGACTGCTGTTTTTAATCTCGTTTCTTCAAATATCGGAAGAATTCAGTTTGGATTTCTTAATTATCGAGAGCTTTGCAGTTGTAAATTCTCAAGCAAACGGGGACGATGGGCTCGAAATTGCAGCGATTATGCTACGCATCGCACCAGCGCTCACACAGCTCAACGTGTTAATTGAAGAGAGTTGTGCATTTCTCAACAGTGAGGGGAGATGCTACGACTGTGAAAACAGCACACAAGGGGGGGAGCGAGGGAGATTGTGGGTGTGTTAGTGCATGAGAGAAAAAATAGGGGAAGGGAGGGAGAGAGGAGAGAAATAAAAACAGCACAAGAGGACAGCAGGCAGCACGGAGGAAAAAATCCCTCTGAGGTTTCACCATGTTCCTGCAGACTGTCTCCATCCTCTTCCTCTCGGCCGTCCTCTTCGGCTGCCTGGAAGGTAAGGTGAAACTCTCCCTCGCATCGGATTGTGGTGTTGGAACGGGGCGGTTGGGACCAGATCTGGGTAGGAGGGAAAGAGGCATAATGCTATGATAGCCAGACTGGTTCAGGAGCTTCGGATGCTGGAGTTTTCACGCATGTCTGAAGATATGAGGTGTGTTAAAGCACGATGGGAGGCACAGGAAGCTCCAAAAAGGAAAAAAAGGAGTACAAATTTGATTACGACACACGATTTCCTCTGCAAACTGTTGAGCAAGCCAGTTGATACGCACAGTTTACCCTACTTAAAGATGGGTTCCAGGTGTGATTCTGTGTTGAATTCTGCTGCTGGTTTGTGATTTCTGTCTGTGCCAGGGAAGGGTGTGCAAATGCAGCGAGATGTTCAGTGCTGCATGCAGTACTCTCACGGCAAAGTCCGGACCAAAGACGTCCTGAGGTATGAGAGGCAGACGGAGGGGCCGGATTGCAGCATAAGAGCCATCATGCAAGTATTCCAGGCATCCTGGAGCAATCACAGACATGGAAAATATGCCCTATTAAAGCTCACAGGCATTGCCGTCTAAGCAGGTCAGATTTTTATTACTGAGAGCGGTAATTGTCAGGCAAGTAGAGCAAAAGAATGCACTCAGGCTGGGTGGACAATGCCCAAACTGTTTCTTCACCGAAGCCAATTTGGCCTGCGCTGACTTGAAGCGTAGCAGATTAAGAGATTTGGGATTTGCCGTATGTAAAGAGAGAGGTTTTGGACGGAGCTCTCGAGATCTTGGCGCTCATGTTTTCGCTTGTTTCAATCATGACAGATTGTACACCAAAAAGGCGGTGAAGTGCGCTGATCCAAGGGACAGGAAGGTGAAGAGGTTACTACGGAAACTGAACCAGAGGCTGGGAGCCAAAGCCCGCAGGACCATGTGGCTACATCCGCATATGAATCTGCCGGTCATGTCAGAGGTAAGATCTGCGTGGATTTAAGGAAGTAACGGCACCATCGGTGTCCAAATAAAACTCTCTATGGTCCAGAAACAGAGTGTCTTGAAGTGCCATTTTCTTTTTATTGACAGGTCGCTGTTGTTAACTCCCAAAAGATGAACAAGGTAAACAAGAATCAGCAGGATGCCATTAATAAACTGATTTCTAGCGATAATGTATCAACCCGACAAACCTACCGTAAGCTCAGAGGTTAAGGAATGTTATATGTTTCTGTATACAGGCACAATCAATATGATTTTAACTTAATATGAATCAAAATTGTGTCTAATTTGGTAAGTTCCCAGTGAAGATCTACACTACTATAATCCTGATGAGACATCCACCAATCAGAGAAGCCGCTGTTTCCATGGAAACAGAAATTTCAACCATCTACTCTCATGACCAGTTATAAATAATAATGCACGGATATATAAATAATTCTGACCAATATAAAATTCAAGACTACTCATACAAGCCAATATATTTTCAATATCATCCGACACTGTTAAAAAGAAAAATGTCTAATATCAGTCGATATGGTATTGTGTGTCCTTACCTGTGAAAGGCTTAATCAAGTCTCCCTACAACTTCAATCAACTTAGATTTCTAAATATTTCATATATTTTGCAATACACCTCAAAATATAGGGTGTTCCATATGAATAATTAACAACTTAGTCAATAGTTTTATATTGTACCAGTTTCTGATTCACTTACACAATTCGTAAAACTTCATGAGATGAATAGTTCAAAATAGTTTTTTTCTATACCACGGTCTTTTTTTTTTCAGATTTTCCATTTTTTGCTATGAACCAAAGTTTATAATCTAGGTGCTAGTCTGTTTGGTTTATGTTAATCTTTATACTTTCATGTCTTTGTGAATACTGAACTAATCCCAGTTGTTGTTGTTCTCTTCCCTTTTAGACCAAGTGAATGTCGAAGGAGGACAGGTGATTCATGAAACTCCAGCCTTCTCCTGTGTCACTGTTTTCTTATATGTATAAGAAAATACATGTAGACTCATAGCATTCACTACCAAACAGTATGTTATCCAGATATATTGTGATATTTAGATGTCCTCTCAAATGACTGTTAATCTATATGCCAAAGTATTCTTCTCTGAGACTTGTTAAAGGTTGTTTATAATCTCTGCAGCTATGTATAGTCTCTATAACTTATACAAGCTCTTCTATAGAGTCCAGTAAGCTGGTATGACTGTTCTCGATCAATTTATAGTGCAATTACAGATTATCTTGTGTATGTTAAAACACAACTAATTTTTATATATAAAAATAAATGAAAATAGTGAGTATGATTTTGTTTTTATTGTAACAGACTAGTTAATTTTTCCTCGTCTCCTAGTGGTCGAGAGGTTAAAGTGCTTTTCACACTGCGCTTAGCCCAGGGTTATGGTAGTAGCCTACTAAATTGCGTTTTTAACCCGGGTAAAAGTACGGTTCACACTGATAATTTAGAATCAGGGTTATCTCCGCTTTTTACCTGGGTTATGAAAGCCTGACAAACCGCGTTTTTAACCCGGGTAAACGGTCGTTCCGCGTTTGAAAAGGAAAATGTCAAATACGGAAAACACGTGAACTGGAGTGAAGACTATTTTATTCTTACCTTTATAGTCCACTGAAAAGTCCATTCAGGAAAAACTTGATAAACATAGCTAATAGGTGGATGCGCAGTGCCTAGCCGTTGTAAGCTAAAAGATATGTATAGGGTTGTAAACAGATCGCGTGCTGCGTTCGTCCATCAGTGACACTGACCGCGGATATGCAAATAAGAACGCCAGTTTATGAATACCCCGGATAAATTGTTAACCTCGGGTAAATTATGAGCAGTTTGAAAACCTTTTACCAGGGGTTTAGAATGACCTAGGGTTTTTTCAAGTGTGAAAATATCTAGGCTATTTGAGCAGCTTTTAGATTACATCAGCTTAAATGACTTCCTTTTTGGCAACATTAGCATCTTAAATATTGACATATAAGATTAGACTTATTTTTCAAAAATAATTATAATCATCAACAAAAATAATTCTACAACAGGTTCCTGTATCTATGCATCAGTACAAAATGGCTAAGAATGGATATTGCAAATGCACAACACAACATTATTTACTGACAATATTCATGTGCCCTGTGTCAAAACAATGTTTTTCGGTAATAAATTAATAAATTATTTTTCCCATAACAGAGTTGAGCTGTTGAGCTTGCCAGTGAAAGTTTAAGTATAAACTTAGCAAAATACTGAAGGTAGTTTTTGTTTGATCGAAAGAAAGACAAAAAAAAAAAAAAAAAAAAAGGTCAGGCAAATATCAGATTTTTTACTTTTCATGCAAGTGCCAGACACTTTTATCAAAAGCAACAGCATTCAAGATATTATCATTCTTGCTTGCCCTGGGATTCAAACTCATCACCTTGGCGTTAAAGGAATGGTTCACCCTAAAATGAAAATTGTGTTATCATTTACTCACCCTCATGTTGTTCCAAACCTGTGTAAGTTTCTTTCTAATGTTGAACACAAAAGAAGATGTTTTGAAGAATTTTGAAGAACCAAACAGTTGTTTGTTCCCACTGTCTTCCATACTAGGGAAAGAAATACTATGGAAGTCAATGGGGACCATCAAGTGTTTGATTACCAGCATTCTTCAAAATATCTTCTTTTATGTTCAACATAAGAAAGGTTTGGAATGACATGAGGGTGAGTAAATAATGACAAAATTTTCATTTTGGGGTGAACTATCCCTTTAATAGCACTATGCTGTTTGAGCCACTGGAATGATATAGAAAAGTTTCTGTGACGTATTTCCAGTGTCCAATGTTATAGATGGATGAATGATATACATTTCCATCTATCAATCCACAGACACATGCATTCAGGTAAAAATTCCTGAATCCATTACACACCACTAGAGGATGCTGTTTTGTGGATGATATAAAGTCATATGCTGTCATTCGGTGACGGTGTGATGTTTGTTTTCAACAAGAGAACACTGTAAACTGAATCATTATATTCCTGAGACATTTATTCATCTTAACACCTTCCAGAATTCAAAATACCAATAATTCAAGTAAAATATATGCCCACACTAGAACATTAACTCAAAAGGGCAAACTCAAAATAAATTAATAAGTACAATACAAAATGGTACCATATAAATACTTATAAGAAATATTAAACAACATACAGTACACTATTTTCACATAGTTTGCATTTAAAAGCAATCTCTACTAAAAGTATGTACCATTTGTCAAATCTTAAGAGAGAGGATTGTGAAGTGAATCCATTATACTAATACTGATATGGGACCTTTGGAGACTGTGGTAAAGATTCAAGTTTTTCACACAGACACAGGTGCAATATGGGCAGCACAATCTGAGGATATTTATAAAGCTGGCAAATAGATCTCAAAAATACTTAAAACAACCAGCAAAGCACAACACAAACTGGCTGGAGAACCAGAATACGCAAGAATTATCGATCATATTCCACCACAAAACAAAAATCTTATTCTTCAAAAATCACTTTTCACCAAAACTTTACATCCTGCTGATGTGTGCTATCAAGAATGAATCCAAACAAAAATGTTAATAAAAGCCATTCTTAAAGGGATAGTTCACCCAAAAATGATAATTCTGTCATCATTTACCAAACAGTTGATGGTAGCCATTGACTTCCATTGTATTTTTCCATACTATTTAAATCAATCAGCTACCATTGACTGTCTAGTTACCAATATTCTTCAAAATATCTTCTTTTGTGTTCAACAGAAGACAGAAACTCATACAGGTTTGGAACAAGTGGAGGGTGAGTAAATGATGACAATTTTCATTTTAGAGTGAACTGTCCCTTTAAGGGATGAATTATACTTACATACTTCACAGTCTATCACAAAACAGTGAGTAAGGCAAAAGCTAAATTCATCAAAGAAACATTACATAATATAAATAACTGATTTCAATATCATATAAACATCTACAAAAATGACATCATTAATAAACTAGATAAAACCACTAACATCAAAATAACTCAAAAAGGTTCCCTTTGTCTCTACATGTATCATCTATGAGTTTGGCATTGTGTGTATGAGGTAATATAGCATTAAGTAATGCAGGTTTAATGACATCAACCAACTCTAACACAATATTTATACATTAAACAATTTACAAAGACCTTGTTGTTTTTAACAGTCTCAAATCAGCATTATAAAACTAGCATAGTGTTGTTTTAATTGAGTGCTACTGTGCCATGGATGTGATTTGTTTCAAAGTAAATAAAAATACTGATGGATAAAATCACAAATCCAACCCGATCTCACAGCAGTTTGTACATTTTACAAGGTGGCTAACTTGTATGAGCAAGGTTGTACAAATTCGTATGTTTTGTGAAAAATTGTACATATTTTACGAGGTGGCAAATTCACAGGAATTCGTATGACCTTACTCGTACAAATTCGTACGTTTTGTGAAAAATCGTACGTATTTTACGAGGTGGCAAATTCATAGGAATTCTTAGGGAAAACCACCCCTAACCATGCCCCTAAACCTACCCCTCACAGAAAACGTACAAATCATACAATTGAGGTCATACGAATTGGTCGTGAGATAGCGTTGACAAATTTTACATTTTCATTTGCGTGTCACTTAGTTACATTCTCAACATCTGTCTTCTTTCCAACATTTCACTGAACATGTTCTAATTTTCAGAAAAAAAGTTTTATATAACAGTGAACAAGTGTGCCTCGCATGTTCCGAAAAGTGAAGCCAAAACATTTCGATCGCCATCTGGCAGCTGGCTGCAGTATAGTTCATAAAGCCCGCCTTCTTCATATAAACGAATGGGATGTGAGCCAAACTTAAAAATTAAATTACACTTCAAATTACTTTTTCCCAGAGCTGGTTTCCATCATTTTAGGTAGTTTTTATCACGCTGATATAGACCAATTTGGAGTAGACATCACAGTTACGTCACATGCAGCTGTGGGCGCATTGTGGTGGCAGAAAAATACTGGTAACAAGTAGAGAGAAACGGGTAAAATCCATGGAATAAGAGAAAAATTGTATTGTTGTGCCTTTGGATGTCAGAATCGGAATGCAAATCATTTTTATAGAATACTGTTATCAAAGATGCCATTTGAAACTAAACGCAGACGTTTAAACGGACAGACTACGGTTGAAACCTGTTGAGATTACCTTAAATTTGATTCAAACAATAGGTCTACATAATATTAACATATGCAGTCCATAGGGGACATATTGTATTAGCCCTACAGTTACATCATGATTACTGTTTAAACCTATAACATTTACCTATCTCGCAAATGCAAGTTTATATCTCCTAGTTCTGACTTTATAACTCGATTTAACTCAACAATAATGAGTTTGTCAATTCGGAGGGAAAAAAGGGGAGGGCAAAAGAGAGAATGACAAGTTGATTTTTCTAGTCAGATTTGTGAGATATAATCTCGGAATTGCAAGAATAAAGTCAGAATTTTGAAATATAAACCCCTACCTTTTTTTATTCTTTTATTCCATGGCTTCCACAGACTGCTACTTGAAAACTGTCATTTTCAAACCAATCTGACAGCAATTTGTACATATTTTATGAAGTGGCTAATTTGTACGAATTCGTATGACTTCACTCGTACAAATTTATACGATTTTTGCTAAATCGTACGTATTTTGCAAGTTGCACAATACGGTTGACCTACACCTAACCCCGCCCCTAAACCTACCTATGGGGGTCTAGACAAATCGTACAAAATCATATGAGTGAGGTCATACGAATTAGCCACCTCATAAAATACGTACAAATTGGTCGTGAGATAGCGTTGTCACTTTCTGCCACCAAATAGGCTCTGTGCGCAAAAAATGTCATCACTGTTTGCAAACACCGAATTGGTCTATATGTTCAAGTGTTTGTTTTTCTAATACGGTTGTTTTTAATTAGTTATTTGATGTTATAAAAACAGGGTGTGGTGTCACTACTGCACAGAGTCGGGCTTCAAATTACGTAATTTTCGCACTTTGACAACAGCCGTAACTGGGATATTTTGGCTTCCCTTTTCTATAGTGGACAGAAGTGGAGATGAGTCGTCCATCTTTTTTACAGTCTATCGGTGTGAACTATAATGATTTGAGGATAATTACATGGTGGTTTCACTGTTGCGATGTTTGAGAGAGTCGTTGTCCTGACAGATCATCTGGTACGGCTTTTCATTCTCCTCGATCACAGAGTTGCTGATTTCCACATCCTGGTTCTGGAGTTCCTGTCGTGACAGATGCTCAACGATCCCAGCACCGAACGAATCTCCCAGCACGTTGGTGGTGGTCCTGAGTCGATCCCTGAACAGCCACAGAAAAACATTTACATTAAATCCATTTCTGTAGATGTGAGTGGTGCTTGGCCATGAAAAGCTCAATACCGCAATGCTGCAGTGTTGCAGCTGGTTGCCAGTGTGTTGCTAGGGTGTTATGATACATTGTCAGGGAGTTGTGGGTGGTTGCCAATAAGGTGATAGTATGCAAGTGCTAAGATGTTTAGAGTGGTTTTTAGCATGTTGCTAGGCTGCTGTGGGTGGTTGCCAGGGTGTTACTATGCAGACACTAATGTGTTCTGATTGGTTGAGGAGTGGTTTCTAGTTTGTTATTATGCAGTTTCTAGGGTGTTACTTTGCAGGTGCTAAAGTGTTCAGAGTGTTTTTTTGTTTGTCTGTTTGCTGCTACGTAGTTGCTACAGTGTTGTGGGTGTTGGCAGGTGGTTGTTAGGATATTGTTTTTGCAGGTGTTAAAGTGTGCTGGGTGTTGTAGTATGTTGCTAGGTCATTACTAGGGTGTTATAGATGGTTTCCAAGGTGTTGCTCGGTGGTTGCTACGATGTTGCTATGCAGTTGCTGGTGTGTTGTGTCGTTGCCAAGGTGGTCCCTGTGGGGTTTCTAGGGTGGTTACTAAGGTGTTGCTATGCAGTTGCCTGTGTGTTGTGTGTCATGGACAAGGCATTCCCTAGGTGGTTCCTAGGATGGTTGCTAAGGTGTTGCTATGCAGTTGTGTTGTGTGTCGTTGCCAAGGCATTCCCTAGGTGGCTTCTAGGGTGGTTGCCAAGGTGTTGCTAAGCAGTTGCTGGTGTGTTGTGGGTGGTTGCCAAGGTGGTCCCCAGGTGGTTTCTAAGGTGTTGCTGTGCAGTTGCTTGCAGTTCCCTAGGTGGTTTCTAGGGTGAATAAGATGATTGGTAGGAGGATTCTTACTGGTTCAAAAAAGTCAAAAGAGTCCACATATGAAACTCTTGTTCCTAGACATGTTTTGGGCCCCCTATCAAGTAGATGGCATGTTTTAACCTGTTTTTAATCAACTGTAAATCACCCTACTGCCCCACTTAGAAAAGTAACAGCACACCTTTCCTCAACAAACCGCATGATTTGAGGCATCATTTGTGACTGATGCACATGAGCAGGACTAGTTATGTGGCAAAATTTAAAGGTATAGTTCACCCAAAAATGAAACTTCTGTCATTAATTACTCGACCTTATGTCATTCCAAACCTGTAAGACCTTTGTTCATGTTCGGAACAAATTAAGATATTTTTGATGAAATCTGAGAGCTTTCTGACCCTGCATAGACAACAGCGCAACTGAAACGGTCAAGGCGCAGAAAGATAGTAAGGACATCATTAAAACAGTCCATGTGACATCAGTGGTTGAACCGTAATTTTATGAAGCTACGAAAATACTTTGTGTGCAAAGAAAACAAAAATAACGATTTATTCAACAATTTCTTCTCTTCCATCTCAGTCTTTGCCGCGCATTCACGAGAGTACCACAAAGCATACGTGTGGTGCTGCTGACTAGTGATGCGCGGGTCGTCTCATAACCCGCGGACCCCGCGGGTCGGGTTGGGGCGGGTAAAGAAATTGTCACTTTATTTGCGGGGCGGGTCATTAAAAACAAAATTTTAAAAAAATCCATGTATGTTGTGTGCAATTCCCTATAGCCTATATTAAATATTTGGGAATATCTATTTTCATATTTTATTAGGTTCTTTGATAAGGTTACAATACAAAGGCCTACGTAGCAACGTAACTTGCGTGATGTCCCCAAACCTTTGGCGTCACGTGACATGTCACGAAAGCGCCAAGCAGCTCCTGCTGCCAGCCACGACAACAAAAACGGAGAAATAAAAGTGACGATGGAAGACGAGGTGCGGGAGAAACTGAGTTATGGAAATTTTCATCATTAAAAGAAAAAAAAGGTCAAGCTGCTA
This sequence comes from Tor tambroides, assembly GCA_021397915.2. Taxonomy (NCBI): domain Eukaryota; kingdom Metazoa; phylum Chordata; class Actinopteri; order Cypriniformes; family Cyprinidae; genus Tor; species Tor tambroides. Next base: position 81,465 of record JAFVLL020025378.1, on the reverse strand, counting down.
AATCTAATGTTTGGGACTGGTTCTCAGAAATAGTTGTAGCAGGAGACAACAGCAGTATCGGCTACGTGAAGTGCAACTCGTGTGAAAAAATATACAAACACAAGAGCCACAAAATGGGCACTTCCTGCATGTCAAGACATATTTGTACATAATCGTATGTTGTTGCCAGTTTACAGGGCGATGTTTCCAAGCACTTTCAGGCTGAAATAAAGGCTGTTTTCATTTACATTACAATGCCTAGTATGTCTATTTAATGGTCGCGGGTGCGGGGCGGGGCGGGTTTAAAAATAGATACAGTGGTGCAGGGCGGGCTGGGGCGGGCCAAATGTTCACATAGAACCCGGATGTTCTGACGTAGAACCCGGATGCACTACATCTTGTTCGCTAGCAGAGGAACGCACACGCATGTGTCATGGTGCTCTTGTGAATATGCGGCGAAGTCTGACATGGAAGAGAAGAAATTGTTGAATAAAGTTGTTATTTTTGTTTTCTTTGCACACAAAAAGTATTCTCATAGCTTCATAAAATTACGGTTGATCCACTGATGTCACATGGACCATTTTAACGATGTCCATACTACCTTTCTGGGCCTTGACCGTTTCAGTTGCGCTACTGTCTATGCAGGGTCAGAAAGCTCTCGGATTTCTTCAAAAATATCTTAATTTGTGTTCCGAATATGAACAAAGGTCTTACAGGTTTGGAACGACATGAGGGTGAGTAATTAATGACAGAATTTTCATTTTTGGGTGAACTATCCCTTTAAAAAAGCATGAGTATTAGTAATGCTTACATTAGCAAACATCATTAATAATCTCTAAAGTAAAGAAACTTTCTGCATATAATATTGAGTAAGTCATTGAAGAGAAACGTTTAACATATCCAGTTCAGTGTTCAGCAATATGAAAGCCGAATGTGTCAACACTCCAGTCTGCATTATGTATCAATAACCTTTGAGAGAGTGCTCTCTACTGGAGCTGCATGCTTCAGCGTGACATTTGAGAGAGACTCACAGGAACCAGTCCACTGCGATGATCAGTGTAATGTCCTCTGTGGGCAGTCCCACCGATGTCAATACTATCACCATGGTAACCAGCCCAGCCTGAGGGATGCCTGCTGCTCCGATGCTAGCAGCGGTCGCCGTAATGCTGCGGGAAACATGAGGGCTTTTTAATTTGGAGTTTAATGGAAAATACCACACTGGAGATACTGTTTGCAATAAGGAGAAGAGATAAAGACTCCTTCAGTACTTGTGCTTGCCAGAACTAACCTGATGGTGAGGATCTGCCCAAAGTTCAGGTCCATGTCATTGACCTGGGCGATAAAAATGGCCGCCACTGCTTCATACAGAGCAGTGCCATCCATATTGATTGTGGCTCCAACTGGCAGCACAAAACGTGTCACTCGTTTGTCCACATGGTTGTTTTCTTCAAGACAACGGAAAGTGATGGGCAGGGTGGCAGAGCTGAGAAAGACAAGAAGATAGTAATACTGTAGTATAGCGTAAGATGTAATCATCATTGTGCTTTTGGACATGGCAAAAAAATTGTTAGATACTTTACGTATTTAGGATGGCTAAGTGTAAATAAATAGCTAAATGCTGCAGCTTCAGGATTCAGGATGATTCCTTCATTTCATTGTGTCTTCTTAAATGTCTTGTTACTGACAAGCTAAACTATATAGGGGCAAATGGGGGAAATTAATAATGAAAATTCAGTACTTATTAATCAGATAATATGCCAAAGATTTTGTTCATTTTTAGCTTTAAGGTCATTTATATGCTAGTGCAGTGTTGTTTTTGTATCACTGAGATACTGTTAGTTTTTGGTAACATTTTGAATTGAACTTTTTTATTTTTATATTATATTATTTATTAGATTTTTATATTTTCTGATTTTGTATTCATTTTATTTAAAGTTTTAGTAATTTTATTGTGTGTTTTGACATTTTTATTAGTTTTTGTTGTTTTAAATATGTCTATATAGTTTTTATTCATTTTTATTTCAGTTTTAGTTTTAGTTATTTTAACACATCAAGATAAACTAAATGAAAATTAGAAATGTTGCCTTGGTAACAAGCTGAAATAAAATAAGCTTAAATTTTTTATATTGTATTTTATTTCAGTTAACATTTATTTTATTTCAAGTAACAAAAATGTTTATGTTTTTAGTTTTAATTTTAGTTAACTATAATAACACTGTGCTAGCATAGTCCTTAAGTATGACAAAATAAACTATTAGCAGATACACACATTTAAAATCTGAGAGAACATATCTATAATATAATTTTATTGATATCACATTTAATGAAAATTATACTGTATATATAATCAAACCATATTATATGGTTCATCTTGGAAATATTTGACTAATAAAATGCTATCTAATTCTAGAAATTATAAACACTACCTACGTCTGCCCAACAATAGCTATAACAAATATTTTATTTACAGATATACTTTATTCCCTTGTCCAATCATCAACTGGTTGTGAAGGAAGTAGCTAGAATTTATTCATAAAATGGCTTGATTTTGTCCGTGTTTTGCTGGTCTTTAATGCCCTTTCATATGTACTGTACTTTCATATGCACTGTTTTTATAGGAAATATATATTGACATTACATTCATAAACCATTCCATGGGGTCTTTAATGTATATCAACTAGAAACACCATCTGCTAACTGTCTGAACAACCATAGACGATTTGCTCTGTATTGCTGCTGTAATGGAGGTCTATAATGCGTTTATACCTGGATGAGGTGCCTAGAGCTGTGATCAGAGCCTGCAGCAGCCCAGCGATGAAGGTGAAAGGGTTCTTCTTGGTCACCACAAAGAAGAGCAGAGGCAGCACGAACAGGCCGTGGATGAGGAGTCCGACAATAACGGAAACCATGTACATCCCTAACTGTCCGCCCACCTGAGCGAGATCTTTCATCTCAACGATCTTCCCTGCGATCAGGAAGAGGATTCCCACCGGGGCATACCTGCTCAGCAGAGGAGAGGTTGTGACAGACGTTTTAGAGCAATTATTTCATAAATAGTACATTTTATGAAATTTAATTGATTATAATTTAACAAATAATAATTTGATAAATAACATGCATGCATACATAAATAGAGCCTTTAATTTTTTAATTAACTTTAAATTTTATTGCATGATATTTGTAATATGTGATGTGTTATTTTTATTTCAATATTAAAATAAAGTCCTAATAATGAGAAACTATGTCATAATAATGAATTAGCATATTATAATGAGAAACTTTCTCATTTAAAAAAAATAATAATAATTTGGCATAATTTAGAAAAAATCCAATTAGACTATAAAAATATAAAATATAATTATGACTTAGCATCTTATTATTTAAGAACATTTTTCATAATAATAAAAAACAGTAGGCTATATTATAATAATGAGAACCTTTCTCATAAAAATGACACTTCCTATAAGAAACTTCTTATAATATTTAATAAATATCCTAACATTTAGCAAAAAAAAAAAAAAAAAAATCACAATGACTTATTTTTCATTATAATGAAAAACTTTCATAATAATGAGTTATATAAGTATAAACTGTATAAACTTTTTTCATAATTATCATAATATAACAATTATGACTTATATTAAGAAACATAACCACTTATTATACATATATTAATATTACTAGATAAAGTTTATTATTATGAGATGTTAAGTCGTTATTAGTAATTATGAGTAATGTAATCATGAGAACAAGTCACAATTGTGAGATACTTTTTTATTCTAAATATCATGACATATTAATGTGTTATTATGAGAAAGTTAGTCATTAATGTGACATACTAATCCATTATAATCATAAAAAAATCTTTCTTAAAGTTCTTAAAAATTGGTATTCATGTCATTTTAAGAAAAGTTCCTTGCACCTTGAATATATTAGAGTGTACACATCTTAATCATTATTTTCAAAAACATTTTTAAATATATTTTTTAAGTTAAAATATCATCAATTATTACGTTTTTGGTAAGTCACATCACATGAACTTGATTTGGTGAACAGTTTTTCAAGTATTAAAAAGTAGTAAAACAGTTATGTTTAAACATTTTTAAAAATAATAATAATAATAATAATAATAATAATATGGCGTTTTTACTTTTTGTTCCCCCAAAACAATAAAAAAAAAAAAAAAAACTGCACTACAGAAATTAAAAACATGATTATTGAAGAGGTAAATTCAAGTCAGTTGCATGTTTAATGTATCTTTTTAAATAAATTAATAGACAGGGCAAAAAGTGAGCATCACATCATTCTCCTCTAAATAACTGCCTTACTGTTGTCAAAGATTCAGCAGGAAGGTTATCAGAACATCATAATCACACACTAACCAGATAATGATGGCCACCAAGCGCATTATGGCTTCATTCAGGCAGTCAAAGAAGTCCCGGAGAGCCTGGCCCTGCTGTTTCATGTTTCCAATCACTAACCCAAAGCACATGGAGAAGACCACCAACCCCAAGGCGTTCACCCCATTCGAGGAACCGGAGACAGGCACCACCTCTTCCACTGTCTCCTGGATGGTCTGCAGGACTGCGCTGAAGTTGGACACTTGGCTGAGATCTGTGGAGTTGAAGCTGTCTGTCGCATTGACCACGATGGTGACATTTTTGGTCAACACGGTTTTCTTGTATAGTGTTTTGTACTGCAAGGAAAATGGGTGATTAGTATGCATGATATTAGAAAAAAATGTTTTTTATTGACTTTCTGCCATATATATTGTGATATGAAAAGTATTGCATTGCTTATTACTAATTACTTTCTAAATCTCATATCAACCATAACCAGCTGAACAATATAAAAATAGACATGAAACTGCGCTTTTAATTCTTTCAAATATATAACATAAAATTGCATTAATTATTCTTGAACTGCATTTAAAGAGAGAAGGTTACATTAAAAATACATTAGATGATAAATTTGATGTTAAATCCACTATTGTTTTATATAGAATTGTTCTATTGGTCTATGCAGCATTACATCAGGAGTTACTTTAATTACATTAAGACTAATCCCTTACTTTTCAAGGGAAAAGTACTTAAATTACAGTATTTAATGCATTAGTAATGCATTACACTCAACACTGATTGTGATATTGATTTTATATCAAGCAGCCCTAGTACCAACTGAAAAGAAGTGGCACATTGTTTTCAGAGATGCATTCATAGAGGATTCACAAACCTGTTTAAAGCAGGCCTCAACTAAATTTGGCGGAAACATGTTTCTGTAAGAACAATGAGAAAAATCAGAGCCCATAGCATCTAAAAAAATAAACAAGCATCGCATCAGTCGCACTAAAATTTTCCCCACCTTATCAAGTCCAGAAAAGCATCAGCGGCCTGCACCGGCTCAATGCTGCCACTAGAGGCCACTGGACTGTCCCTGCTGCCTTTACCTGGCCTGATAATAATCACCATTACAACACCGATGAAAACTGCTATAAACGTGGTCACCATGTAGTACACGATGGCCCGGATTCCCATCTTCCCAGAGGCCTTGCTGTCTAAAGAGGAGATTCCTGAAGGCATGCAACAGCAAGAGACAAAAGATCTGTTGAGCATTTCTGTGACAAACACACTATACAGTAAATCACCGTGATTAATTGCTTTTTGGATTGTTTAATTGTTTAACAGACCGATAACTGGTCAGTGTTCATTTTTACATATACTATTCAATATATATTTAAATATAGCTATTACATACACAACCGTTCAAATGTTCGGGATCAGTAAGATTTTTTTTAAAGAATTCTCTTCTGCTCACCAACTAGAAGAAATGTAATATTGCGAAATATTATTACAAATTATAAATGTTTTCTAATTTAATATATATTTAAAATGAATTTATTCCTGATGTAAAGCTGAATTTCAGCATCATTACTCCAGTTTTCAGTGTCATATGATCCTTCAGAAATCATTCTAATACGCTGATTTGTCGATTAAGAAGTATTTCTTATTATTATCAATGCTGAAAACAGTTGTGCTGCTTCATATTTTGTGTGAAGTGTTATATATTTTTAGGATTATTTGATGAACAACGTTTAAACAAACGCATTTATTTGAAACAGAAATCTCTTGTAACGTTGTAAATGTCTTTACTGATCAAATCAAAATCACGGGAAACAGAGACACTGAATAGTTGATGTATTAAATTAACAATAAACAATTAACCCAGCTGTAAAGAAATGTTAAAAGGGACAGTTCGCTCAAAAAATAAAAGTGGCTACATTTACTCACCCTCGGGTTGTTCCAAACCTCTTTCTTCTGCTGAACACAGCAGAGGAGATTTTGAAGAATGTGGAACCATAGTATGGAAAAAAAAAAACACTATGGAATTCAATGGCTACCATCAACTGTTTGGTTACCAACATTCTATTTTTAAATATTTTGAAGAATGTTGGTAACCAAACAGTTGACGGTAGCCACTGAATTCCATTGTTTTTTCCATACTATGGAAGTCAATGGCTGCCAGCAATGGTTACCACATTATTCAAAATATCTTCTTTTATGTTCACTCATACGTGTTGGAAGGGTGAGTAAATGATGACAAAACATTCCTTTTTGGGTGAACTATCCCTTTAAGTGTTAGTTTGTGATACCTAAAGGAATTTATAGTGTTAGCGAATGCTCTATAGAGAGTGAAGCGTTTTTCTGGTATACCTGTGACAAGGCTGGAGACGATGAGCGGTAGAACGAGCATTTGAAGCATCCTCATCAGCAGCTCTCCAGGGAAAGAGAAATACTTGACCTCCCTGATGGACAGGTTACGAGGCCTCAGCGCGAAACCCAACACCACACCTATATACAGTCAAATAGATGTCAAACTTAAGTTTTCAATCTTCATACCTCCGTCCTAAACGGTGTTACTATCAACAAAAAAACAAGCCCAACATTATGGTTTTTCCTGCTGTTTTGCCTGCTAATTTCCTGCTTTACCTAAAGCCACAGCGGCCACTGTGAAGATCACAAAGGTGTTCCTCCGCAGGAACGTCTTGATGCCGTCTCGTGTGATGCCGCCCATCTTTCGTCGACTTCCTGACATCTGCTTCTGTAACACTCGACACAGACGGTGGAGGCCCTCCTCAGCGCGCTGTGGCTTCTCAGAGTCTTCACTCAGAAACAGACTAGTGCTGTTTGGAGGCTTCTCGTTCATAATCAGCTCTAATACATGGTCCAAGAGGGTTTCGTGGGAAACTGTGGCCGAGAAGTCAGAAAGAATGATAGAAAGGCTAAAATTCATTCTTTTGTGACTTAAAGTTCACCATCTCTCAAATAGTATCAGCTGAAACTGAAATGTGACATTCACACATTGTGTATTCTGCTCTACATCCTGATGTGATTAAATGGCAAAATATGAATCGGTCATTGCAGGGTATGAACCAACAGCGTTTGAGTTACCAAAAGTGAAGGCTCTTTGTTTTTTTGGTATTTATGTTGCTCTTTTCCATACAACAAAAGCATAGACTGATAGCTGTTAAGCACTTTTAAACCTAGTACAGTCACAACACATGCTGATTAAGTCACAAAAATTAATCTAAAAAAATAAATAAATAAATAATAAAAAAAAAAGACTATGGTAAGGTGACCAGATGTCTCAGTTTATGAAAACAAAAATATTAGATAGAATAATTATTAAATATGTAACATTTTATATGAATATTTAATAATTAACATTTATTAATATTTAATATAAACAATCGAAAAACAAAAAAATATCATCCCTGTTTTTTAATTCATAGATGATAAAAAAAATTCAATGATATTTTGACATAGGGAATGTTCCTGGTTTCCATTTCAGAAATCACTTACAATAGAAGTGAATCAGGCCAATGTTTGGAGGACTATATGAAAGCACTTACATTAATTCATCTACTAAAACATGTTTTATTATTATTATTTAAGCTGTAAAGCTGTTTGAATCATCATTTTTATATTCACTTTAGGGCTTATGGTGTTCTGTTGCTATGCCAACAAAGTTGTAAAAGTGTATCTATCTTCAGGCAGAATATGTTTAGCAAGTGTAAGATTTTTTAAAAATAAATTAATATTAACATACGCACTGTTTACGTCTTATGGCTATATACCTCAGAAACTCTGAGCATTTTAAATCTCATGAATTAGCCCCATTCACTATCTCACTGTAACCCAGATGTTTGCCATATGATTAATTGTAAATGAATTTATGGTAAACAAATGCTATTGATTAAGCTTAACTTCTTCTGAAGCTAGTATATCCTTTAAATATTTCTTTTTTGTGTCTTGTGCACTTGAGAAAACAGTACTGCTCCAGTAGGGGGCATGGATGATCCAGTAATATACCTTTGTTTAAAAAACATTTTTGGGGCACACATTTTCACAAATATATGTTTTTTTAAGAATATAGGTAACCAACCATTGGATGAACCCCACTGAATTCCATCTATGGAAGTCAATGGGGACCAGCAGCTGTTTGGTTACTAACATTCTTCAAAATACCTTCTTCTGTGCTCAACAGCAGAAAGAAACTCATACAGGTTTGGAACAACTTAAGGGTGAATAAATGACGACAGAATTTTCTTTTTTGAGTGAACCATCCATCACAATTCACCACCTACTCTTGCAGTTAAGCGTGAACTTCAATCCCAACTCGTTTAATGACATGCTGACACCATACTGATGAGAGGCTATGCTCTAATTGATTATGAAAACTGTAAATACAAAATAAATGCCATATTAAGACAACAAATAAATATCATGTGACTTCCAGATAAGCAGTACACAGTGTCTCCACTGAGACGGTCATTGTATATTCTGTTTCAGATGCACACCAGGATGTTAGTGAAAGTGTGTAAGCTGAGGGCTGCTCTGGAGTCAGCTGTGAGTGTGAAGAACCTGCTGAGAGCTCAGGGTTACCCTCGACAGCTGATTTGAGAGCGTATGGGTTAGGATTTGTGTAGAGGCTGAATAGGAGAAAGAAAAACCAGCAAAAGAATTCACCGGTGAGGGTCATAGCAGGGGTTCGACCAGTGCAACTGATACTGACAGTTTTAGGGAACCTGGTTTATTTTTAGTAAACTAACTGTGGCTTAGAATACAAGTCAGTCATACACCTTATGTCTTTTTAGTACGGAAGCATATTTCCCCAGTATCATTTTTGTTGTTTTTCAACAATGACAATAAAGATCAATCAATGCAGTAAAAAATAAATAAATAAACAGGTCATTTTGACTTCATATCTGACAATGAGGCTGTACATCACTGGAATTATGGCCTTGAAATTGTTACTTTATATATCACAGTGTGACTATATCTCGCAATAGGATCTTCTGTCTTACTACCATGACTTTCTTGCATAATTTCAAAGTGACTTATATCTCGCAGTACGACTTTATATATTAAGATGTAATTTTAAATCTCACAATTAAGACTTTAAGAAAATTATGAAAAATACTTTTTCACATCATTTCATCTTTTTATGTATATGTATTGCAATTATGACTTTGAAATCAGAACTTTATATCCTGCAATTAATTTTCCCCCATAATTTCAACTTTACATCTCACAATGTGACTTTATATCTTGCAATTACAACTTTTTCACATATTTTCAACTTCATATCTCAAAAAGTGACTTTACATTTTGCAATTACGACTGAAATCACAACTTCATACCTTGCAATACTTTTTTCTGTATGATTTTTACTTTATATCTCACAAGGTCATTTCAAATTTTGCAATTATGACTTTGAAATTGTGCCTTTATATCTTGCAATTACAACTTTTCTGCAAAATTTCAACTTCATATCTCACAATGTGACTTTACCTTTGCAATTATGACCTTGAATTTGCATCTTTATATCTTGTAATGTGACTTTATATCTTGCAATTCATTTTCTCCACATAATTTCAACTTTATCTCACAATGTGACTTTATATCTTGCGATTACGACTTTTAAATCTGAACTTTATATCTTGCAATTGACTTTGAAATAGCGACTTTATAACTTGAAATGTGACTTTATTCTTTGCAATACTTTTTTGTGCATAATTTTAACTTTATATCTCAAAAAGTGACTTTACATTTTGCAATTACAACTTTAAAATTGTGACTTCATATATTGTAATGACTTTTTCAAATATTTTCAACTTCATATCTCACAATGTGACTTTACCTTTTGCAATTACATTACAACCTTGAAATTGCATCTTTATATCTTTCAATTCATTTTCTCACCATAATTTCAACTTTATATTTCACAATGCAACTTTAAATGACTTTATATCTTGCAAAAAGTGACTTTACATTTTGCCATTATGACTTTGAAATTGTGACTTTATATCTTCCAAGAATTTTTTCCATATAATTTCCAAAATTAAAATTCCATCATTGCATTATCACCTTTATGTCATTCCAAATTTAAATAGTATTTTTTTTTTCAGTGGAACACTGTATGTTTATCGGAATGTCTAGGTTGCTCATTTCTGTACAATGAATGAATTTTGGGGCTGTCAAGCTCCAAAAAATTACAAAAATCACCAGAAATCTGAAGCCATGTAATTCTGCAAAACATGTCTGTTTTTGTTCCAAGGAATAAAATAAAATGTGGGTGCATTATTGTTTTAAACTCAGACCATTGTGGCTCTAGAAGTTTACCCTGAAATTATGTACTGGCTGACAAAATAATCAAGCATCATGCAGACCACTGACACCTATACTGCTTATCTAATATCAGAATAAATGTAAAAAAAAAAAAAAAAATACACTCCATAATACACCATGAAGAAAGACAGAAACAAGACTAATTGAATTTGAGTAACTAAACTATTTATCACCAAGCAACTCCTCCTCAGATTTTTCTTACTAATCTACAGTATGAAACCTTGATACGGGTTCACTCACCACTCATGGTTGCTCTGCAGTGGGTTAGTGCTGGAGATACTGGACTGAAGCGGTCACAGGTAAAGCTCAACTCATGCCAAACACACATGAAACGGTTTTTTATACAGCCTGACCTTCTCTCACCCTCCATGTGACCCCATACTGAGTGACAGCAGAGGTACACAACACACCTTTGGACCTGATCTAGGGCCAGTTTTCCCTCCATTGATCCCTGCTTGATGGTCTGATCACTGATCTTAAATCAGCATAAATACACACATCAACAAATACCCCAGGTGAGCACTACAAAGCTGACCCGCACTTTCCAACAGTGAACCAAAACCAGAACATCACACACTCAGGAGAAAACAGAGACTTCATAACGTATTTGTGAACAGAACAAGTTGTTTTCTGAGCACAGCATTACTGTTTGGATGTACATTATGGCGAGACAAACTAAAAGAACGAAAGAAAGAATTAATATTGACAATTTGATGCCTCATCCAAAGAGCTAACTCTGTTAAACATAAGATTAGAAGTTAAATTACAGTAGCCTATATTAATACACTTTGCATTTTAAAACAACAGAAGACGACTTACCATTTGGTAGCAGCTCTCCTTGTGTCTTCTCTTCTCTCGTGCGCTTTCTGGTAACGTTGCGCGCAGCAGATGCGCGATATTCCCTGCTCACAACGGTTTAAAGAAACGGAGGAAGTGATTTTGGCGTGGGAAGAGGAGGTTAAGGATTTTTCCTGTGAGACAAAAAACAACGACCTACTGCCCGACAGCGCAAAGAATCGACACGTTAATAAATTCTCATTGGGGGAGGCGTTTAATACTGAGCGTATGCAGCGACAACACCCGCTGAGCTGGATTCATCTAATACCAGTGACATTTAACAGTACCTGAAGTTATTGCATGTGAAATATGATCTTCATTACATGATAAATAAGTATGTATTTAAGGTGAAAATGCTTTGTTGCACTGTAGTACTACATGAGCAAGTGACAAATATTATGCGTTTCTCATTACTATGACAACATGATTGCTCGCACTTGTTGAGGTCCAGCCTTCAGATCTGTGTGTGTGTGTGTGTGTGTGTGAGAGAGAGAGAGAGACCTTCTGCTCCGATCTACCCACTCACCACCTACACACGTGTCTTAGGTCTGTATAAACTCATCTCGCTCTTTTCCTTGCAACTTTCCCCAAGGAATCTGCCATTTTCTGGATCACATTCATAAGGGTTCGTTGAATTTTATATATTGTAGGCTATGTTTGCATTTCTAAAACGATGAAATGCCAACTTTATTTAAAGGTTACAAGAACGTGTCTTATTTTTATCCAAAATACAACATTATTTGACGTTTATTTTTAATATTCTAAAAACATTTAAGGGTCCAGTTTTCTTGTCGTGATCAGTGTTGTGGTAATGCATTACAAGTAACGCGATCAGATTACTTTCCCCAAGTAACTAGTAATGCGTTACTTTTTAATTTACAAGAAAATATCTGAGTTACTTTTTCAAATAAGTAACGCAAATTACTGTTTTCCTATTTACTGTCTGTCGTGTGCGCCATGTAAACATGGTTACTGTTGCTCTAGACTGAATGTGAGCATGCAATTACTCAAACAGAAACAGTGAAATGCAAACTCAGAATATGATGCGAACCTGCAATAATTAAATACGTTAAATTAAACCGTTTTCCTTTTTGTATTTAATACCATTTTGTTATTGCTGAAGGGTGATGAACTTTATTCTCCTGTGTCCTATTCTTCATGGAATCTAGGCAGCACAGCTGAAAGGTTTGTTTGTGTGTGAATTTACATTTCCTTCAGCTTGCAGAAATGAAAGGGCTTTTACATTTGCCAAAAACAGAACATTTTTGAATTAAATACAAACAAGCAATCCCAGACCAGATGAGACAAAGTAACGCAAAACAAAAATAACTCATTACTTTCCATAAAAAGTAACTAAGTAATGCAATTAGTTCTTTTTTTTAGGGAGTAACGCAATATTGTAATGCATTACTTTTGAAAGTTACTTTCCTCATCAATTACAAATAAAATCATGAGGATGTTCCGAGAATGTTAAAGTTATGAAAACTTTCTATAAACATTACTTTAAGAATGTTTTGTCCTAACATGTACATAACTCTTAAAAAACGTTAGTGAAAGTTGTAAGAACGTTCCCTGGCAACTTGTAGCAAAACATGTTTTGGTAAATCAACGTGAGAAAACATATGCTAAGTAATACATGTATCGAGCTCTATGCTCTTCTGTTATAACTTTATGTGACACCCAATAAAAATGCAAAAACAAAAGTGTGGCCTCATCAAATACTCTATGTTTGCATAGAGAATGCAGCACTGCTTTTATGACAAATGTGTGTGTATGCATTCTTCAGCGAGTAAGCGTAAACATGGCTTTAACATAACACAGCGCATTTTGCATTTGTGAAAGGTGACAGTAGCAGATTGCATCACTATGGTAACTCAATGGGCCTGCCAGAGTGTGGGTGGTATGTTGCATACATGTTCTCCATTTAGCTACTGTAATTACACATTCAGCTGCTGAGAAACAGGCATGAAACGCATTAGACACAGTTAATATTATTATAAAAGGTTTGGGTTCACTATTGTAAAGTGTACAAATAAGCTAATCAGTGACAAATTATTTTGTAACTGTAGTTAGTTTAGTGCTAAAATCATAAATTGTTATGTGACACTAAAGACTAGAGTAATGATGCAGAAAATTCAGCTTTGCATCACAGGAATAAAATATATTCAAATTGTAATATTTCATAATATTACTGTTTTTAATGTATTTTTGATCAAATAAATCCAGCCTTGGTAAGAATTCATTAAAATCATTTGAAAATCATGTTTCTTTCTGACTTTTGACAAGTACTATACATATAAAGTTTCAAAGTAACAAAAAATGTTCAAACATAAATAATAAATGTTTTTCTTCTATTTTAAAACACTGCATTATGTCTTCCCTCTGACCTGATTGGCAGTTGGATGACTTTTCTTTTTGCGTCCAAAATGGTGTATTTTTTCTTATTGTAGGACAGATTAAATGTAGCTGAATTTATCGAAACTCAGCTGCATTTAATTCATATATAATTTCCTATTTTGCATAATATTTTAATGATCAATCTTTGTTCACTAAAGTATTTGCTGAATAAAAACATTTAATTTTCTGGTGGTTAGATAAAATCTTAATCCATATTTGATATCATTAGCAGACTGCTATTTGTTTACATATGAATACTGAACACTCTCAGAAAAAAAAAAAAAAAAAAAAGGTGCAAAAGCTGTCACTGGGGCGGTACCTTATCAAAAGGTACTCTTTTGCCCCTAAAAATGCATATTAGTATCTTAAATGTACATAACATCTAAAGAAAACATAGTAGTATCTAAATGATACATATTAGTACCTTTTGAAAAGATATTGCCCCGTGATGGATTTTGTACCTTTTTTTTCCTGAGAGCAAAGGAAAATGTCATAGCTAATTCTGTTTTGTTATTTATATAATGAATAATGAATCCTGTCTAATATGCATTCACTCTCTCACCAGTGCCTTAGAATATGGAATGAGTGTTTGAAGACGTGTTGCTATAATTATCAGAAGCCTCACTTTTACAGCACTTTGAGAGTTGCATTATCAGCTACCTGGTTGTATGCTCACCTTTGCCGGCTAACATTAAAGAGATGAAAGTAGCCTGAAGTACAAAACTGCCTGGACAAACGGCAAAAGGTCAGGAAATAGATTTGTTGCTCTGAAATGTCACCATCTTCAAGCCTAATGTGAAGACACAGACATTTCCAGCCTGACAAAAGAGCCAATCAGAGACTCATTAGACATCGGAGCAGAGACAGCAAACACTCCAGTTAGGTCATTAAAACACACAAAGCATGTGCAAGAAGATTTCTTTATTCGCTTACATGAAAATATATCCTCGTACAATCAAACCCCAAAAAAAATCTGTATCAAAAACATTTTCAAACAGGAAAAATGTGAAAAAATATCGCTAAATACAAAACTGCAGTGTTCTCAATTGTGCCAAATGCAGATGAAGCCATTTATCTTTACTATGGTCAGAGGATGATATTCTGATAGCATCATTAGGCTTATATTGTGTTAATTAAATACAAAAACAAAGTTATAAGATGAAGAGTAACAAACATTAAAAAAGGTCTCACAAACTAGCTAAATTAGTGGTCATTGAAGTACAACTATATGCTGGTTTCCCACATCACTTGATTCAATAATTAACAGGCGTATGTGTACGTGTTAACAAAAAATGAGGTGAACACAATTCACTGTAGCCCTTAAGATCTATGAATGAAATGATAAGGAGTTTACAGACTCCATGATACATTCAAGAGTACATGTGGTAAAGATAGTATAGTATTTGGCATAAAGTGTAGCTAAATTGAAAGTAGCGTAGCAATTTATAGACTGCAAACCACAATCTTTAGATTGTACTCTGAGAGCGATCATTCACACATACACTGATTCAGTTAGAGTTCAATACGTCAAAATCATCTTTAACAGAAGTCCTTGTTAGTCCATACTGAGTGTAAAGGGTTTCTTGGCATCACTCTTTGGCTGAGGGAGGCGGTTTGTTTTTTATTAGTTAAAACACGCTCTGGACATGTGATTAACCAATAAGGACATTCAATTAGCTCATTTGTTTCAGATCTGCATTAGTGTTGCATCATGGACTGTCTGACTGTGTCCTCCAGGGATTTTCTAGTGACGAGAAGCCTGACCACATCTTCATTCTTCTTGGTGAGTTTTTTTCGTGCCTGATCATGTGTCACCATGGTCATGTCCCAGCCGTTCACCTGAAATTGACATTGAGTGCACAAATTCTATATTTTTAAATATATTTTGCCAAATAAATATCTAGTTCAGCGATGAAACACTAGATGGCGCAGGCTAATAGGCTCTTTGCATGCAATCAGCTAGCAATCACATCATTTACTTTATGGTACAAGCTTGTACAGCTGGGTATTGTTCTAAAATTTTCAATATCGGTACCAGGGGTGTATTCCAGAAAGCACGGTTAACTTACCGTCAGCTAAACCCTGAACTCTCAGTTGATTAACCCCAAAACCTGCTTACTCAAGGTGTGTGGTTCCAAAAACGCGTCCGGGAGTAAGTTCATTCAACTCAGAGTATGTTCCTGGTTAAGACTCGAGACATTCTCAACAGAGTGACGAGTCGATGAGTTACTATGGAAACGGACGCTAAGAAAGAGCGCGCCATGCTGTTTCTTTCTTCTTTGGTTCAATGGTCATTTACATGCTTAGTGCATATCGCCACCTAATTGATGGTTGTGCAATCATTTTTTTTTTTTTTCCATTTAATCTTTAATCCTTGAGAATATGACTTATATTTTTTGTTTGATGCTAATTATATTTTAAGTCATATCAGATGTATTTATATTATAGAAATACATTACACAAAATTCCGATCCATGTGTGAGATAATATAAAATATATATATATATATATATATATATATATATATATATATATATATAAATAAAATATAATAAATTAAACATTACCTTGTCATAGTGTTTTATAATTTATACAGATAACTTATATATGCCAATAAAATAAAACAACCACCATATTGGAATAATACCTTAATAGAATAATAGCCTTATTACTTATATTAACGCTTTATATCTATGTCTGTCTGTCTGTCTATATATATATATATATATATATATATATATATCTATGTCTGTCTGTCTGTCTATATATATATATATATATATATATATAATAGGCTATATTACAAAATGTAATATTATATAATGTTGTGCGCTATCTGTCACGCCCCCTGAAGGCTCGTCAGTAGATCACGCGTTCGCTGATGGCTCTGAAGTGAACTAACCCTGGAACATAACCTGCTCCGGAGCAGGTTATCTTCAGAGAGCAAGTTACTATGGTTACTTACATACCCTGAAAGTAACCTCCGATTTTGGAACCGAAAGCTGAGGTTATCCGCTCGCTTATCCTCAAACTTACCCGGGTATGTCACATAACCTGCTTTCTGGAATACACCCCAGTTCCTGAAGGATAGTTTTTCCGATACCAATTTTATGAAATCAGTTTTAACAAGATAACATAAAATAAAACCATCGGTTTTTTAGGTAATCAGTTTGTGGACGTTTTTACAAACTCGGAGACTCATCTCAGTATGTGCTGCATACTTGAGATCTTTCAATCACTCAGTTTTTCTTAAAAAAAAAAAAAAAAAACAAGAGTGCACAGCATGCAGAGTAACAATCAGGCATTGGTGAAACGCAGCCACACGTTTGATCTTTTCCACATCTTTTAGGCTACGTTTACACTAGTGCGTTTTCATTTTAAAACGCATAGGTTAGACAGAATCATCATTTCTATTCATTTTCCACTGATTTACACAATCTGATGAGCATTAGCTGCTTCCAGCCTGTCTGCCTGTGTTTTCTCATTCACTGCTCACATGTCAATCATTACGCATTCATAACCCGCCCGTGTCCGATGACGAACGTCCATTACACTTCTGCGTTCAGTTCTGTACATAAGAAACCCAGAAAAACATTTCTACAGATGTGATTTTCATAAGATTCTGCCTATTTTCATTACAATACAGAGTGTTTACATGAGAAATGCCAAGCAGGTATAAAGGGCTACAAATAACTTATAAATGGCATAATATGACCAGAACCCACATTAGATCACAATTGGAAATTATTACAAACACTCAGTGGTGGTTTAAAGTGAGTTTTGAGTAAAAGTTTAGTATAAGTCTTATAAACTATCTAGTATGATGCAACAGTTTGCATGAATGTTCACCTAACATGCATTTTTGGTTAGGACAGAGATATTTTCTGAAACAGTGGAAATGTCAAAACAAGAATTTTGACAAGAAATTGTTTTAAGAATTGTTTTAATTTTAAAATGCTGTTTTAAAATGAAAACGCACTAGTATAAGTGTAGCCTTACATCTATGGGGATTGGGAGGCTTACACACTACAGCCTCTCGTGTGAGCCATGTCTCTGGGCATAACCGGCGTAAACTAGTGTTTTTCCTTGATGCCTCACCAGAGTCAATCACCAGCACTTGATTTAGCTACATGAGGCATGCTTATTGGCTCACTGACGTTGTAGAGACTAACCCCTTAGGTATAGAAATTTGGTACCAAATGACAAGACATTTTTTGTGGTACTGAGGCAATTCGGTTAGTGCCTAAAAAATATTGAATATCTCTGGAATTGAACCATCGAGGGCCTTAAAAATGAAGATACCAAAAAGAGAGATTGTTAAACAGAATCTAAAAGGATATTCAGATGTCTTTAAGGCATACAAACTTGAGGCAAAAAACACAAGAAGTGCTTTTTGCCATTTTTGAACCATCACCGTCGGCATATAATGAAACAAAGATTTGCTGAAGTCAACAGATTTTACAAATAGACCTACCAATCTCTGTGTAAAAATAAAATAATGATGCTGCCAGCTTTCTAAAGTCATTTTTACACACCTGTAAATTGGCTCTAAATCTCAGGTGAAAATATTTTAACCTCCCTCTACAAAATAGTGGATTAAATCTGTGACATTTAATATTTTGGCTTTCATCACTATTGATGGAGGGAAATTTTTAACAAAATCAGAAATGTCAGCCGGGGAAGTTTCCGAAATTTGGTTGATTTGACACGGAATGACCCTACAGGATTTATGCTAGTGATGTCCAGTTCACCAAATCAAACTCACTTTCCAAAATGCACGAGACACTCCAACTCAAAATGAGCAAATATCCAGGAGTGTATGCTCCTATGATGCTGGTTTTTGCCCACTCATCCTACACTGAACTGAGAACAGTACGGAGATGCCTGACATGCTGAGAACTGTCTACTGAGGGTTTCATAAAGGGAGCAAAATGTGTGTTCCTGATGTATTTGCCGAAAAGCATAAAGTATAAAAAATAAAATATATTGGAAACATAAGAGTGCTCAGATGGCAGTAGTTTCAGCTCAACATTAATCCACTGACACTAAATTTAAGGATGCATGATACTCAATTTCTCAATACAGATTTGATTATTCAGAATGACCTCTGTCGATACCGACTCTCTCCCAACTAATGCTGTTAACTACACAGGGAACCCTCTCATTTGGTACATTGCTATGATATTGAAGTGGCTAAAGTGATCCGTCATGCCACATTTAAGAATCTCAAAACTGCATTTATTGTTTGAATTGTCTGATAAAATGGACATAATTTGAGAACTGAGACTTTGTTTCTTATGAGAAGTAACAGCACAAAGCTCTTTGTGATTATTAGATAAGAGGTGCACTACAAAATGTTTGTTGAAGGGACCTGACAACCTTGGCTTGAACTACGGCCACATTTTAATTGTTTCACTCAATATAGTTAGTACCAAAAGCAGATGGAAAAGTGAAAAATGAAAACTCAGAATATATTGCATGAGTCATATTGACTAATGTTGCTTTTTGTTTTATTTTGATGCTTGACAGCCTCAATCCTCATTCATGTTCAAAAAATGAGAAGACATTTGATTTACAACAACATAAAAGTAAAATGAGTAAATGACAGAATTTTCCTGTTTTGGGTGAAACACTGCTTTAAGTGTGACAAAACGAAAAATAATAATGATGCCACAGCGCCCTCTAGTGGAGATTCATTTAGTAAAATTGTTTTGTTTTGTGACCTGGACAAAACTCTTCATCAATGTGAGAATGTCTTATAATATGGGTCTCTCACCTGCATGATTTTGTCTCCCATCCTGAGACCAGCCACCTCTGCAGGTCCACCTTTAGATATGCGTGTGACATAGATTCCCTGTGACGATAATAAAGTTAGAAGAGTCACGTCTGAATGACAAATGAGTAAAAACGCCTCACTCTAAGTATTATTCATTTCACTAAACATGATTTTTCACCTTGTCTGTCTTGTCTTCAGAAAACGGATTCTGGCTTGGATCTTGGTCGATTCCCCCTCCAATGCTGAATCCTAATATTAAATTATCACCATCCCGTAGTTTGTGAATCTCAATCCGTTGCTGAAATACAGAGGAAAACACAAGACAGCTGATTTATAATCCAGGCACAGTAAGTATGGGTCTCAAAACATGCTGTCCAGGTAGGTGGCTAACTAGGATTTAAGACACATCCTATGGCACAGCTGTTTATGGCCATATATGGCAGCACTACCTGAACAAGTACATGAACCACACCCACTTACTTCACACCTGAGTGACATCAGAACAGATTGAATATAACACAAAAGAACAATTAAACCTCAATTAAATTCATCATTTAATATTAACTGGATCCCAAAATGACTAGTACGCTTTGTATAAATAGCATTTCATTTTAGGGACGCCAAATGAATACTCTGGTTTTATTCTAGTTTATTCGTAAAACGTTTGGTTTCGTTATTTTGTGTCCCATAATGATTTTCCATAATATAAATAAATAGAATAAATAAATAATTAACTATTGTTCACTTTGTTCGCCCCTGCTGGCTAACGTTACCCTAGCATGCTAACCCTTTCCATTACATCAGCTGTTAGCTTAAACTCAAATAAACTTAACTAAACTGTCCTGTCATGTCACAGATTATTGTTGGGCATAAAAATCGTGTTTAAATTAACCGCTTTCCCAGTCAAACGATATAAAATGAATGACTGTCGTTGTAAAAGCACTAAAGCACCGCATACAAAGCTGAAGGCACTTATGCTAGTGAGGCTTTACATGCTAAAACTTTCTCATACTGAATGCAAACTCACCACAACAGCTGTGACAGGCTGACCGGGGATAAACGACATTTTGTACTTGTTATAAAACTTTTTTTTCCCTGTTGAGTCTCTTGGGTGTTTAATTCAGTGATTTTCACTGATAATAATTCGAGTGAGGGTTCCTCCCCTTTGGCTGTGTGTCATGTTGGGGTTGGGCTGCGCTACACACACCCTCCTGCCCTCAAGTCCATATTACACTTCTCTCGTTTTATTCATCCTGTTCATTCATTTACTTAATCCGATTTGTCACCTGAACATGTGTAAATGTTGATACGACTTATTTAGAGACGTATTTACGAGTAAAACAGCGATTTCGCTGTCATTTGAACAAGCACCACCACTGACTCACCAGCAGAGGACGCATTTTGATCACTATTACGTGACAGTCAAAATATTTTGTATTTAAATTAAATAAATAATCTAAATTATATATATATATATATATATATATATATATATATAATTTTTTTTTTTTTTTTTTTTTTTTTTACTTTTTACAAGACAATAATTTCGGTGCTTCTACATTAATTTCGTGTTTGTTTTTCTTTCAGTGCACAGCATGCAGAATGATTTTGTAGGTGGGTGGCATGATCATCATGAAGTGATATAATCATTTCAATTACTAAATTAAAATGTATTTATTTTGAGTGAGATTAAAAGGAAAATATTTAAAGGTGGTGTAACCATCCTGTTATCATAATGGAGATCATATTTAATTTAAAAATGCTCAAATGTTTGTGTATAGTCCTTTTAATTATCATTAAATTAAAACGCTACACTGATTTGGCATACAAATATTTTTCAAATATTAATCATTAAAAAGAAACCTTCTTATTAATGATTAATATTTGAAAAGCATTTGTATGCCAAATCAGTGTAGTATGAACATTTCTGCAAGGGAACTAGCTTTTTTTCTTGGACAGTTACAGGCTGTAATACAAATTGTCCCCAAAAAATTTCATTCAGCCTAGTTTTATATTAGAAATGTAGGAATATATTCTACTATTTAAAAAATAATAATTTGTAACCACTACTGATTAGTAACAACTGCATAGATGCCTTTTTTATTAATCTTTGAAATACAATAGTCAAACACTTCAGACAAAAATTTGAAACAAATATCATTTTTTCTTGTTTGCAGTTTATTTATTTGACTTTACACTGCTGAAAATGCAAATGTTTTTTTCAAAAACAGTCTTCTTAGATAAGAGCTTGTTTGTTTATCATTCATTTTTATTTTAGTATGCAAAAATACTTGATATTTCCCACAGTCAGCAATGTAAAAGTTTATACCATTTCTCCCCCTTGTTGAAAAATTCACCAGAATTGTTTAAATAGGACAATTGAAGACATGGTCTACGTTCAAAATAGCACACTACCATACTACTCTTTATGTTTTTGGTATATAGTATGTATACCGTGCATAGTGTGTAATACCTGGATGGCCGTTTGCCAAAGTATGCAGAACACAACCAAAGCACACTGCACAGAATACTGTATGCCAAAATGCAGTGTACCATATTTACATGATAAACATGCAATGAGATCAAAATGTAGCATAGTACTGTTTTGGGCATGTAATATTGCATATTTCATACTATTTCACATACTATTCAATATAAAGCATTAGTGTGCAGTATGCAAGTATTCCATTCTAAACATAGCCATTCACTGTTCACCATTGATTTTTCAAGTATATAACCCAACATTTTTTCTCACAAATGCAGTCTGTTATAAAGATTCTTAATGTACATCTACACTAGCTTTAAAATAGTTCACTATGCTCTGAAAAAGAAGGTATTATACTTTGGATGTGTGTCACATATCAGCCGACTTTTTCATAATCAGTCTTCTGTTTCTAGTCAAATGTTCTTGACATAATTTTTTGATGCTCATGATGTGAGACATGAGGTATCCTGGTACTGGATGGCTCATTTAAACTGCATAAGAACATACATGTCAACCTCTTTTAGACATTCAGTATACTATATACACAATCAACAAAACCCGAGACACAACATCTATCCACACGGTTACTGTGGAATCATGGGAGCAGCCTGAGATGGGACAAGGGAACAAGTCCTCTGATTGTTCATCTACTGTCCAGGTGCATACGGCCAGCTGATGGAGCTTCCAGAGAGCTGCATGTCCCGGATAAGCGTCTCAATTGGTGTCTTGCCAACCAGCCGCATGAAGAAGAGTTGAGAGATGAGGCTGGCGGGAACGGCTCTCAGGGCGGGCAGTCGCAGCAGGAGTCGGCCGAAGCGCTGCGGCTGACCTGGATACTGCATGCGCTCATACTCGGTCAGGGCCACCTGTGCTTTCTCCTGCAGGCTCTCGATGTGCACCGGATCTGACAGCCCACATGCGTCTGCAGGAAACAGGAAAAAGTGTTTACAGCACAGCTGCAGGTGGAATCCAAACAGCAAATGTGACAGATATTGGGCAATGTTAGTTTCTCTTTGAAAAAGACAAGCTTCAAAAAGAGCAACGAAATCTGCAAACAACTTAGAGAATTAGAAAAAGAAAATTAAAAGTTGTCAGTAGACTGATTTTCCAACTAACTAGAATTGTACATTTTGAAAAGAGTGGCTGTGCAAAACCCACTGCAACTAAGGCGTTCTGGTTTTAGCACACTGCTAAGCCTTTGCTAACGTGTTCTAAGTGGTTTTAGCATGTTGCTATACATTTACTAATGTGCTCTGAGAGGTTTTAGCGTGTTGCTATGCCTTTATTCATGTGTTCTGAGTGGTTTTACCATTTTTTATGCCTTTAGTAACATGTTCTCAGAGATTTTAGCATTTTGCTTTGCCTTTACTGACATGTTCTGAGTGATATTAGCATGTTGCTATGCTTTCACCAACATGTTTTGAGTGGTTTTAGCATTTTGCTATGTGTTTAACGAGAGATTCTAACATTTTGCTATACCTTTACCTAAGCCTCTTTACTGAGAGGTCTGGCATGTTGCTATGCCTTTACTAACATGTTCTGAGTAGTTTTAACATGGTATGCGTTTAATAATGTGTTATGAGAGGTTTAGCATTTCGGTATGCCTTTACTAACATGTTCTGAGTACTATTAGCATGTTGCTATGCTTTTACTAATATGTTCTGAGTGGTTTTAGCATGTTGCTATGTGTTTAATAATGTTCTGATAGGTTTAAGCATTTTGCTATGTTTAATAATGTGTTCTCAAAGGTTTTAGCATATTGCTATGCCAAAGTGTTCTGAGAAGTTTAGCATGTTGCTATGCCTTTACTAACGTGTTCTGAGTGGTTTTAGCAGTTTGCTATGCATTTACTTACATGTTTTGAGTGGTTTTACATGTTACTATGTGTTTAATAATGTTTAGATAGGTATTAGCATGTTGCTATGACTTTACTAACATGCTCTCAGAGGTTTTAGCATGTTGCTATTACTTTACTAACATGTTCTGAGTGGTTTTAGCATGTTGCTATGCATTAACAAACATTTTCAGAAAAGTTTTATCATGTTTATATGCATTTAAGGAGTTCTAAATGGTTTTACTACCCTTGCTATGTGGTTAGAATGTTCTTAGTGGTTTTTAGTAAGTTACTATGCAATTTCTAGGATGTTTTGGATGTTTTTAATGTGGTTCCTCATTGTCTCAAGTCAAAATATGTTACCTTAAAAGTCCAAGTTTCTACGATAATTATAGATATGGCTATGGTCCCTCTTTCAATATAAGTCTATGGGATTCTGTTCTATCCAGCAGCAAAAATGCTACATGTGATAACTGATAACTAAATGCAGATTCTGTAGTTTAAACGTGTTCAGATTTGTAACCCAAAGTATGAACAATGTAATAGTTATGCATTACTAGGAATATCTTGATAAAATATTGATTTAAAGATGGTGCTTTGGAAGACATTTTTAACACAGGTTCATCACTCACCTGGTGAGAACAGAGCGATGGCTTTCAGACAGCTGTATTCGGCCGAATCCACCTGCAGTCGTGTCAGCTTGTCCACCTGGTCCTGGAAGACCCGCACCTGGTCCATGAAGGACACGACGTGGTCAGCAGGCATAGGGGAGGAATGAAAACCGGCAGCTGCCAGCAGGGGGGCCGTATGCAACGGCAGAGCCGATTGAGCTGCATTCAGGATGAACAGTTCACTCCAGCTGAGCCTCAGAAGGGCCACCTGCTCCGACACGGGCAGTTCAGGAAAGTAGGGGATATTCCGCACCCACTCGATGGTACTGAAGAGCAGCCGGGCCGCCAGCTCGCATATATTGTCGATCCCCATGACAGAGCTGTTGCCTCCTGCGAGCTGCTGGCCGCACTGGGCTCCGAAGCGGCTGTTGGGGTACGGCTCTGCTCTCAGCAGCTGAGAGATCAGTTCAGATACCGGCTGACCATTGAAGAATTCAGCACCCATGCCGTGACCTCCTCCAACATCACCAACCACTCCAACCATGGAGGCTGGGCTGATGCCTGCGTGGGAAGGAGGGATTCGACCACGCTGGACTGCTGGAAAATACAAGAAAAAAACAACAGAGAGAACGGAAACATCAGTATATAACAATACAAACAGAAAACCCCCTTCTGAATGACACAATCAACATGAAACTAGCAAAGTTATGTGGGAAATTGTTTGTTTGGGACAATGGTCAGAAATATAAATAAGTTTACTATAAATATTTATATGGGTCATTATATAATTTAGAGTGTCCATTAATGATAATTAAAGATAATTTCTTCAGAAATATCATATTTTATCCATTAAGAGAATGCGCACATTAATCTCACACGTATATTTTCTGCAGTTTTTCGGTTTGCTTGAAATTGCCTTTATGTCCTTTAAATTAGTTTTTGCAAAGTCCGCTTTTTGAATTGATTTGATGATTATCGTTTGATGATTAAGCTTAGCAATTAGCAGATAAGTTACACTGATAAAACAGATCAACTGAAATCAGCAGTAGTATTGAGAAGCCCATTGTTTTTACACTTTTCTGATGTGAAATGTACCCTAAATTATAGAATGACTCATGTATAATATAATATTTATTACAAATATATATCGCTGGTTGTCTGACCTTCTTTCCTCATACCGACTCGGAAACATTTCTTCAGACGGCAGTACTGACACTGGTTACGGTGGTGCTGATCAATCTGACACTCTCTGTTTGACCTGTGAAGACAATTTACATACCTTTGAGCCAAGAGAATACAAGAGATAATGTAAGATTTAGCACTTTCAAAAGATAATGAGCGTTCAGCTCAACAGTGAAAGGTTACTAGGTGTGAAAATCTCTATTTACAGACTGCATGATTAAAAAATATCTAATCTTTCAATAAATTCATGATCATATCTTCCCTGAATGTTATATTGTAATCTCTGCTTAAATTGTCAGTATCTAAGCAGAGATTACAATATAACATTCAGGGAAGATATGACATTGAGACATTGAGACTTGACATAATGGCACCAAACACTAGTGTTTACATTTACATTTATGCATTTAGCAGACGCTTTTATCCAAAGCGACTTACAGTGCATTCAGGCTATACATTTTCTTATCAGTATGAGTTTTCTTATCAGTATCAGTTACATCCCAGATTCAAAGTAATTAAAGACACAATCACCCTCATGAATGAATGAATACATTATAAATGAATTATATCGAGTGTCACAATGCCTAAAACTAGTACAACCACAAACTGACAAAAAAAAATTATATTTAATATAAAAATGCAAGAGTGACTTACCTTCACTAAATGTTGATGAATAAAAATAGAACTAATTATGTGAACAAAAGTGAGTGGTTGTACAAACCTGTGCACTTTGAATCTTTTGAGTTGACAAGACATAAATTCTAACTCTATAACACACTAAATAAAACTATTTCAGTTGCAGGTTTAATCCAACAAATAAAGCTGAATGTGAATTAATCTCCGTCCTTTCTGAGCTGCCATGTGTGAAGAGCTCTCCAGTGATTCTCAGGTAAATTATCACTCACGTAACCTTGGCACGAACACAAAGGACACAATTCTGTTCACTCATTCCTAAAGTTCCCATGGCAGCAAGGCTAATGTTAGATCTGCTGTAAGAGGCCAATTATACACAGAACATGCACAATTGTGTTTTGACAACCATGTACACATTCAGCTGTAATGGCTGGGTATTTTTCTGGATTGGGAAATGAAAATGTAGCATGTTGCTATTACGGCACTCTGTGGATATATTTGTAATTCTGTTTGCTCCCAGAAAATCTTCTAAATAAGTCAAGCCATCATTAATTACTAACTTGGTCAAATATGGCTATGCTCAACAAAGAAATGGTTTTTAACTAATATGATGACTTTCAGCTTATGTATTGTGATGATGTATCTTGCTGCTGTTTATTTAGGGCGACATACATTTGAACTCTGCTCAACTTGTCGCATCGCCAACAGTTCCAGTTACTCCAGTTGTCAAATTTTTTGTAGAAAATGACAGACTGAAGGTTGCTTTTATTGCTGTCAGTATGAGTTCTTAATAGATTAGAGAGAGCTTGTACTGCTAGTCATTTATCAAGTTGTAGGAATGTGTTTAACTAAAAAAAATTTTAATGCATTGTGAAAGAAACTCCTCTTTTCTTGCAGAAAACAGCCTAAATCTTAACATTAGTATTAATGTTGATTAACATTATAGCAGGGCTCTACAGTGCCCCCCTCGCATGTGCAAATTCTTGTGTGCAAAAACTGTTTAGGAGCACGAGTGCGGAGTGCGGAAAAAAAGAAAAAGGAAAGTCTAAAAAAAAAAATTTAAAAAAATCAAATTTGGTGACAAAAAGAAAAAAGACGAAGACTAATGTTTTAGCAATCTTTAAAATCTTCAGTGAATAAAACATGAGCGCTGCACGTTTTAAAGTCAAAACGCTTGAGCTGTTGCGCGTTCAACAGGTTCTTAGTTTCAGAGCAGCTCTCATTTATGCTAGGCGATTGCTTATGAACTACTACTAATGCATATTTCAATCTACCTCACCTGAAGAAGCAGCCAGCAATGGTAAAGCATTTCAAAATAAGAGTCTAATTTCCTATTGAACTGTCAACAACTGAATTGCAGTGGTCAAACTATTTAAAATATAGTGAATTAAGCTACAAACTCGATAATAATGCACAATGTTTCCATCTAACATGCATTTTGAGGTGCATCTCCTCATATGAATGGAGTGTTTTCACTAGTTACCAGTAAACTGGTTACCTCAATATGTTCGTAGATTTGTGTTGCATATCTTTGGAATGGAAATACGGATGTTTTATTTGTAAATATCATACTTTTGTCTCTTATTTCAGTTAATGTCATAAAACTAGCGAGTTAAGCCAGTATGCTGACAGTGTCGAGCAAACATGACGCGAAAAGAGGAACCGAATCAATTGAGTGAGTCATTTACGATGGAACCGCTCCGATTGATTCACACCCATGACTTCGATCTTTCAGTTCAAACGATTCACTAGCAAAAAAGAAAAACATCAAAAGAGCTATTAATTTCGAGTTTAGATTACGCTTGTAATTATTTAAAAAAGCACATACAGTGATGGGTGAAACTGCGCTTTTCGAAACTCCGAATTAGTTAAACCATTTAGTCGCAAAATGATTCACTGTTTCGAAGCGCTCCAATCGGATCGCGTATCGCGAATCATTTGATTCAGATCGGGACTTCAAAGTACGTATCGCGAATCATTTAATTCAGATCGGGGCCGTTTCTCAAATGGAAGGCTGCATCCTCCGGAGGTCGCATTTGTAAAAAAAAAAAAAAAAAAAAAAAAAGGGAAAAGGGAAG